>JASEVX010000014.1:31056117-31159448 GCA_031761405.1 Serripes groenlandicus
CCAAGCCCTCGAAATGTTATGTATCAGATGTCATTTATTTATGCAATATACCTACTGAACTGAGTGTATATTACACGCGTGTACACTGTGTATTGTAAATTTGAACTAATTTAGTTGTGTAGAAAAGACATCATAGGAAAGTTTTTTTTGACGAACAGCACTGTGTTTCTAAGTGATTTTCACAGGATGTATTGGTCTACTTGAATATGGCAGACTCGTTGCATCTACAAGGATACTTTACCTCACTGTTACGGGTATTTGATTTATATATATAAGTTAACTTAATGATGTGAAAAGCCGAACTGAAAAATGTGCAATTAATTTGCCTATAGATTTACAACTACACGTTCTTTATTCCCCTCCCCATTCAGATACATTTAAAACAAGATGTGTTTGTGAAACACTGATGCCCCCGAATGGCAACATCTAGGTCAAAGGCCAAGGTCGCAAGGTCAAAAATTTTGGTACTGACATAAAGGTCATGTCACAAGGAATACACATGTGAAATATGGTAGCCGTACCTGTTATGGTAGTGTCAAGGTTAAAGTTTTTCGACAGACAGACAGGCCAAAAACTAGATGCCCACCGAATCGGTGATTCCGGGGGCATAAAAAACTTATCTGACGGGTTATACCTCTACATTTTGTCAATTTTAATTTGTATACCCCATCCACCCACGTACCAGGGGGTATACAGAGTGTGTACGCAAGTTTTTTAGAGGGGTCCGGGGGGGAATTTTCCCCCTCTATATCGTCTGTGGTGACTTCTGGGAGCATTTCAGTAGCCAAATATTACTGATCTTGATGGCAAATTCTAGGAAATTTTGAGATAGTAAAATGTGTTGCATTTTTCGTCAAATCTATCAAATCAGATCAGTTGTTTTATACATACGCCTACCCCATGTCAAGTTTTCATTATTGATTTGAACTTTTTAAAATTTCAGTTCTAGAGACAATGTGTACGCAGCTGCGTATTTTGCGTACAGTCAGCTGCGCGCCTGCGTACTAATGTCTGCCATTATATAGTCATTTAGGCGGAGTTCAAAACAAGTCTGAAAGACGCGGAAATCATGAACTCTTATCCCGTTTTCAAGCATTTTGTATTATTAAAGTGGGGTTTTCTAGCCTAGTACTGGTTTGTTTACCCAGGGATCATAAATAAGTGAACTGTTGCCGTGATATAACTGAAATAGGGTTGAAAGCGGCGTAATACCCCAATAAATTAAATTAAATTATTTAAGTGGAGTTTTAACGCCGTTTTTAAACATTATTTAAGTTATATCGCGGCGACGGATCACTTATTCATGATCCATGTGTAAATAACCCAGTTCTTTGCTAGGAGATGTGCCTTGTCCACGGGCACTCCAATATGACCGCCGCGACTGGGGATCGAACCCGGGATAACCGGTTCCAAACCCCCGAGGCTAATCACTCGAGCGCGGCGGATTCCTGTGTTCAAGCAGAGCAGACGGGTCACTGGTAACGGTCATGTTGGATTGATCTTAACATTTTTTCTCCCTTGTAGATTTAATATGCATGGACATAGGTTGAACTCCCCCACGTGGTATACCACATACAGACGCTTTCTAACGCCCCGAGTGCCAATGATAGCGTGAATCCGCTGTGGTCGAGTGGTTAGTGTCGGTGATTTGAAATCGGGTGTCCCGGGTTTGATCCCCAGTCGCGGCACGACGGTCATGGTTGAGTGCACTTGGGCAAGGCACATTGTCTAGCCTAGTACTGGTTTGTTTACCCAACAAGCAGACGAACTTTGAACAGGTCTCAGTTAAAGGGTGGGCTCTCTATATAAATGATGTAGCCTATAGTAATGGTTTGTTTACCCAGGGATCATGAATAAATGAACTGTCGCCGTGATATAACTGAAATAATGTTGAAAAACGGGGTAAAACCCCAATTTTTAAAGAAAAAGCCAAGGAAAGCATTTTTCATTGTATTGGGTTGTTTACCCTTGCACTCGGCTATATAGCCATTTGGCGAGCACCCAGGAAGGGCAGCCTTTACTACCATTGTAAATGTCTTTGGTATGACCCTTTATGAAATCGAACCCAGGACCTCCCGTACCGAGGAGCACGTTCTACCAATTTACAACCGAGGCGGTCTGCAGATTCAATACGCATGGTCATAGGTTCAACTCCCCCCACCTCCTTTCCCACTTTCTAACGCCTCTGCAGCAGACGACGTTTGAAAACATTATTGCAAGAGAAGAAATTGCTCATTGTTAGCAATTTCTCCTTTTGCCGCAATGTTTTTAACTTTATTTAATAGTTGTTCTTTTCATTCATAGAGAGCTTACAAACTTTTGTCTAAATGTTTTCAATTCGTCTGCAGCAGATCTGTTCTATGCGCGAATTGTTTTATGCGGGAAAGGTTAATAACACATGAATACTGTAGTACGTCCTTAAATCATGTCGATTATCTTAAAATCACGAACCGTAACATACACTTTATAAATCTCAATAGGTGAACTTAAAGGTGATATCCGGAGGTTTTTATTTACAGATATTTAAAAATATATGACAATTTAAACCAATATAAACTGTTTTAATAACCCAAAATAGACGAATTATGTTTTTATTCACATTTATCGAATTACAAATTTCTAGTCCCAAACAAATACCACATGGCTTACTTCCCTTGAATTTGGCTGCACTAGAGTAACTCCCCTTTGAATTGTGACGTCATCGGTCGTCTCGAGATTAGTTTGTAAACAAGGTGAATGTAAACGACAGGAAAACATGGATTTTTTTGGTAGACAGTGATCAATCAAACATTGAAATTAACGAATCTGGACCTATAATACACTATTTGTATGAACCATTTAAACAATTTGCCTCTGGAGATCCAAGAAGCGCCGGGGAAAGCGAGTCTTAGTTCGATGTAGACATCGGGGATGAAATTCCAGACGTTTCAATAGTGTAAGTTTTTTATTTTCTGATGCATATAATGCTCGAACATTATAAGTAAAGGATTTATACAAAAATTAGATATTTATGTAAAGTTATTAGACGACGAGTATGTGCTGCTGTGTTTCAAATTACAATTAATGACGACGACTGTAAACACAAATAAAAAAGGCCGGCCGAAGGATTTCTTATTTAATGTAAGGTCTTTCATATATGTTATATCGAGACATCATAAAAGGCATTAATCATAATGTTAATGTGTGCCCCACTCCAGATGGAGATCAACATTTTGAAATTTATAAAACTTCCGCAAATATTGCTAATAGTGTCAAAAATGTAAGTAATAAATAATTCAAAACTATTTTGGCAGTAAATGTTGAAAACCAGTCAATTGAAAGTCAAGAAAATGTACAAAATATGGCTTACTGGGTATGTCTACCTAGTCAAAATGAAGAATACACAATCAATATTTAGATGTTCATTGTACTGGAAAGTGAAATTCTTACTCTAATTTTATCCAAGAATTATGAGTCTAATATTGCAAGACAACTTTTGAACAGTTCAGCACCTTTAAAATCACGAACCACGTCATCAATCTCAGTGAACTTCGCTGTGCTAAGTCCATTGGTCTGGTTTTCACCTTTTCCATAACAAAGTACGTTTTCTGACGCCTCTGTAGCAGACGACTTTTGTAAAACATTATGGCAAAAGAAGTTATTACTGAAAATGAGTTGTTGACCACACCTCTAGCCGTTCGTCAGGTATACTACTGTATAAACAGTTATGCAATTGCAGTCATTGTAACATTGATATCATTAATACACCAAGAAATGATAAAGAGTTTGTAAAGATAAGATGTCGATATTTTCTCACGAAAAACGAACAGACGTGATCAGAATATATCAACTTGAGTTTTCGGTTCGGGTGACCTATAACACCCTGTAGGATATGCAAACATCATAACTATTGAATAAACTTTAAAACAATGTGACAAAAGAGGACTTTTTTCAACACTCGTCCGCTGCACTTTATTCTACATGAAAGAAAGGGGGGGGGGGGGGGGGGGGGGGGGGGGGGGGGAGTTTAAGGCTGATGGGGCCAAATTATTATTTATCGTAACATAAAACAAATTAAAAATACAATTACTCATTCAACAAAATGTATTAATAGTAACTGAAAATACCTATTTGTAGAATGATCAATATATATATAGGGTTACACGGGTTCCTCATGAACGACAAGAGTTTTAACCCTAGTGACGTCATATGAACTTCTGACCCCGACTATTTGCAACCCTGCTTCGAGCGAGAGTTAGAAGAGTTCCAAAATGGCGGAGGGTGGCAATTCTTGATGCTGGTGTGTAAATAATCCTAAAATACGATCCTCCGAGATCAGTAATCCGTGATGTTTTTATTTGCAAGGCAGATAAATAAGGATTTGTTTAATTGGGCCTTGCAAATAACTGCGATCCGTAATTTAGACAACAAGAAAACGAGCTTTCTGATGTCGATAATGAAATAAATGGATACAACACGGAGGCTTCCATTTTGAATTTTGATTCCAGAGTGGAGATGTGCGTTCACGAGAACTAAGTGTCTGCACATACGCCATCGATACACGTGCCCCCTGACCCTATCCTCATTGAGTTCGTCATGAAGTTAGCCAATATCTATGCATATAGTAGGTCATATCTATTTTTAGAGGAGTAAGTCCCTGTGGTTACGTTTACTTTACTGTATTGACCTACTTGGTTTATTTCAGAGAAAGCGGTGGCGTTACTTAAAGTCAAAACCCTGTCGGTTACTTGTATTTGTTGGGGTTGTATCAGCGACGTGTGTGCTAGTCGACACGTGGAATGGAACTGGTAAACGCTTTCTGGAATCAAAGATTTCTACAAAGTTTTCGAATCAACCATCGGCCGTAAATTGGAGACAAATGGGGTGCAAAAGCTGTCCTACAAACCGACCATTGAATAATGATAGCTTCAATGACGTAAACACGTGGGAATGGAAGTCAGGACAGGTTACAGAAGAAAAGACGGAAATAAGAGACTACGAAGTTGAAAGATTAACTACAAAATGGTATGGCTCAGCCTCTTTTACCGGTTCTGTCCCTGGTCACCTTAGTAACCGTGGTTGCACAAAAGAGTTCAGATCCCGGCATTTACTGGCGGCTGACATAAGCGATAGAACCGGCAATATTATTTTTAAATTTGCATCGCTCTTAGCAACGGCTGAACGAACCTGTTACACCGCTGTTAGAACGGCTGGTAGAATAGACAACTTTGATGACATATTCGAGCTCCGCAACGTAGAATTGAGAAATTACGATCCCAGTACTTTCAAAAGAATTGATGAACCGGGAGCTGGAATTCATGACGTTACTATTACGTCACAAATAAATCCCGCATTCAATTGGACGCTGGGGGGTTATAGACAGAGTTTCAAATATTTTCAAAATTATTCGGAATTAATTCGATCGTCTTTTAGATTTAGACAGCATATACAAGTGGATGTTCTTAGATATTTAAACGTTGGTCCCCTGTTTCGGGGAAAACAGAAAGTATGCATACATGTGCGGCGCGGAGATTTTCTGCAAAGCTGGGCCATAAAGATAGGATTTGGGGTTTCAGATTTGGAATATTTATCCCGCGCAAAGACACACATTAAAAACCTCTTAGCCCACCGGAAGTTCGACTTTATTGTGATGAGTGATCATTTGGAATGGTGCAAGAAAAACATAAAAGGATTCGGGATTTATTATTCGCCTTTTAGAGACGGAGGGCGGGATCTCTTTTTACTAACCCAGTGTGATCATACGATAATAACCGGTGGGACGTTTGGCTGGATGGGGGCGTGGCTCAATGAAACTGGCATTGTCATTTATGATAAATCGTATCCAAAGCCGAACACTCCATTAGCGAGTGGATACAACAAGGGAGACTATTATCCGGACCACTGGATAGGATTGTAGGAGTTATCTATATTAGTTTACAAAAGCGGTAGTAATAAGTAGTCTCCCTTCTTAGCGCTCAGGGTTATCGGAGTTATCTAAATATCTTACACAATTGACAACATTGGATTGAAAGTGGCGTTATAAATCATTTAAACGTATATTACAAGGAATTGGTTTGGACTTAATTAATTGTTCTACTTTTCTGCTTCAAAATTTCCTCAAAATAGAAAGGTCTTTATATTTATTTCAAGAGTTCATTGCTTGCAAGTTCGTGTATAACTGACGAGAGTGAACTAAAGAAAAACAACAAAAGTCATTGTTTACAAATTACTACTCTCCAGAATACAAGCAACATATGATATTTATGTCTTCGTGCAGGTTTAATGAGCTTTGTATGGATTGTTTGTGACTGCATTGTATCAAGGGCGGCTGTTTTGCGCGAGGTTTGCTATGTATAGCATACCCGTATGTACTATGGCCTTCATTTATTTACATAAATGCTAGTTAACTTCAAAATATACGTGTTCATTCTTCATGGTTAAAGAACCTCGAGTGCTAGTCATACCAAATACTTTAAAAATGGTAGTAATTGCAAGCCTCCCGCTTTGCGCTCAGGGTTGCAGGCTTAACATTACGACTGTTTTGTTTGTTTGGAGTTTAACGCCGCTTTCAACAGCTTTGGTCATATCACGGCGGTCAGTGCACCTACCCATGTTTTCCTGGCTTTTCCACACCAGTACTTACACAACATTCTTTCGAAGCCACTGACTACTTTCTCACATAGATCAGAGGTGAGAGGCAATGGAAAACATCGCCCGAAAGAATGTCGCCGCAACCGGGTATCGAACCCGTGACCTCCAGATCACGAGTCAGATACGCTACCAATTGAGCTACCCGGCCGGGTAACATTACGACTGACTGGCTGGTGTCGGGATAAATGGACCAGTTGCACTGTCCGCGCAGACTGATCCGGACGACACATTGCTTCTAAGGGGGGATAGATAGAGTAGTGATTCCTGAAACAGAAAATCCACAGGAGGCGAAAAGTGTATATCCGGGTACGCCTGTGTGACATGCTTAGGCTGATCCTGGTCGATACTTTATGCAGAGTCCACAATGTTCACAATGTTGATTTTCTCACGAGACGGCCTACACATTGAGTATTGCCAAGCTACGCTCCTGTTTGCAATAAGTGTAGTATGTGTTTTCTATATTTATCAATATATACGAAGCTATAAAACTTTGTAAACGTTCTCCGAGATCGGAAATGATGCTCCAAATAAGAATTCTGATTGTCAATTTCGAGAATTGATTTGCTTCTCAGAACCAAGATAGTTGTTTCATTTTGAGCTCGACTTTTTAAAAAAAAGAGAGCTATTGTCATGACCCTGGCGTCGTCGTCGTCGGCGGCGTTGTCGTCCGGTTAAGGTTTTTTGTTCAGCTCAGCTTTTTTCTGTTTTTTATCAGTCGAGCGTCTGTGCCGTACGCGGTGCTCTTGTTATACTTTTGGAATCAGGTAAACAAATGTAGCAGACAACTTAGAAATTATTGTGACAAAAAAACAACAAGAGGGCCATGTTGGCCCTAGATCGCTCACCTGAATTGTGCAATGTTATTTCTAATGCAAAACACATCAATACAATTATTCTGACAAATATTCAAAATGCAACCTCCAGAGTGTTAACAAGATTTTCCTTCATTTCGCCTAGTGACCTATTTGTGTTTAATCTGATATGACCCATATTCGAACATGGACTGACAAAGTTTTAACTTGCTGAAGCAAAGATTTCGGCCTCTAGAGTGTTAACAAGATTTTTCTTGATTTAACCTAGTGACCTATTTTTAGCTCGGTTTTTGAAAAAACGAGAGCTATGTCATGACCATGGCGTGGTCGTCCGGTTAAGGTTTTTTGTTCAGCTCAGCTTTTTTTCTGTTTTCTATCAGTCGAGCGTCTGTGCCGTACGCGGTGCTCTTGTTTGACCCGACATGACCCATATTCGAACTTGACTTACATATTATCAAGACAAACATTCTGATAAAGTTTAAACTTGCTCAAGTTAAACATGTGGCCTCCAGAGAATTAACAAGATTTCCCTTCAATTTGACCTAGTGACCTAGTTTTTGACCTCACATGGCCCGGTTTCGAAATTGTCCAAGATTTGATGGTGATGAAGATCGGATGCAAAATGTAGTCTGTAGAGTGTTAACAGGGCAATTGTTAATGATGCACAATGGAAGGACGCCGGTCAAAATGTGACAGAGGAAGTGACACGTGCACAGGTGAGCTAAAAATGCTCAGAATAACGGATTTCTCCATCATCCACAATATCTTCAACTATATTCAATATTTAAACAAATGCACTTTCATTTTTAACCCTTATTCCAGTTGTTTGCCAAAAATCGTCGCTTGGTGATTTATTGATAAACAATCGAGCCAAGATGGCCCTAAATCGATCACCTAATTGATAGTAAATTAGTAGCAAATATTTAACGGCAAATATCTGGGAAATTTTTATCAAGGAGTGCAAATGAAACTGCAAGGAGTGGACACTTCTCAAGAAACAGCTTATCAGTAAAGGCCATTTATATCTTGAAATCTAACAAGAACTTTAATAAGAATGGAATTATAAAGTTTTTGTCATTTTGCACCTTTCCTGATGCCGCCTTGCTGCCCTGTTTTTTAACGAAATCAATATGGCTTCAACAGTTTATTTAGAGTGACACTTAAGGAACATTTCTACCAAATTATCTTGCAATCGCACAAGCAGATTATGGAGGAAAAGTATTTTAAAATTTGGGTATTTTTCTCACTTTCTGATGCCGCAGCAACCAAAGTTCTCAATGGAATTTAAATCTTTGAACAATTTTGAAAGAGGACCACCAAAGGAACATTCCTGTGATGTTTTGTGGAAATTGGTCTATTGGAATGGTAGGAGTTGGTTGTCATTTGTAGCTAAAAGTTCAATTTGACAGGCAGATTTGGAGAAGATTTTTAAAGTTTGGACATTTTGTCCCCTTTCTGATGCCGCAGCAACCAAAGTTCTCAATGGAATTTAAAACTTTGAACAATTTTGAAATAGTTTGTCCTGTGATGTTTGGTGGAAATTGTTCTTGCGGTTCAGGAGGAGATGATGTTTAAAGCTAAAAGTTAACGACGGACGACGGACACAGAGTGATCAGAATAGCTCACCTTGAGCCTTTGGCTCTAGGTGATCTAACAAGAAACCGCTGAAGACGGTAAAGCCAGATTGTCGGCAATTTGACCTTGAAAATCGACAAACCAAGGTCAAGGTCAAAGTAACCATAGAAATTAATAGAACTTGTTACTGGTTACCTTCAGGCAAAGTTTCAAGTTTGTAAGCTTTTCCAGTGCTGAGATTTTGCCTCAACCTGAAACTTTAACCAAAATGTTGACAGACAGACATCCGGAGAGACAGACGGACATCGCCAATCTATAGACCGGAATTGCTAGAGCAATCCGGCCAAAAAAAGGACAAAAGTAACATTAGTTCGAACATTTAACTGACATCTTTATAATCAGTTTTCAACAGATAAAATTGAACAATAAAAAACATCTTAACTTTATGATTGTTAAACATACAAAATCTTAACTAATGTATAGTCATATTCACAGAACTAAAACTTCAACAAACATGAGCAATAAACCTAAACTATATCGAGGGCTTGGCATGAAACGGTTCTAACTAAAAACCTATTTTGAAAACCCTGGTTTAGGGGCAATCTTGACCCCTTTGTAAACAATGCAATGGCACCTAAATTTCCATTGTTTACCAAGTAAAATGATTTAACGCTTATAAAGACTTAATGGCGAGGTGATTAACCTTGGTTAAAAAAAATACCAATTTAAGTTACAACCGTTTCACGCCAAGCCCTCAATGTGATCGTCTTTCAATACCATTATGTATGGTCATCATCAACAATCAATTCTTTCAACAAACATGAACAATTAACATTATCTATTATGATTTTAAAACACAATAAACGTACAAACATATTCATTGATGCACAACCATAATTGATTAATATCATATATTGAAAACCATAATTTCTATATATTCAAAACCATAATTTCTATATATTCAAAACCATATTTTCTAAATATTCAAAACCATAATTTCTATATATTCAAAACCATAATTGGTATACATGTATATTCAAAACCATAATTTCTATGATATCAAAACCACAATTACTATATATTTAAAACCATATTTTTATATTCAATGTACTCATACAAACAAAACCATAAGTTACCCTAAATCTATTCTTTCATACAAACAAAAACATTATTTCTAAACATTCGTAACGAGCGATTTCTCCTTCTGCCGCAATGTTTATTGAAGTTGTAGGTAACAATGTTTATTGAAGTCACCTGTCGCAATGTATATTGAAGTAGTCTGTCACAAAGTTTATTGAAGTCATCTGCTGCAATGTTTATTGAAGTCATCTGTCACAATGTTTATTGAAGTTGTCTGTCGCAATGTTTATTGAAGTCATCTGCTGCAATGTTTATTGAAGTCGTCTGGCGCATTGTTTATTGAAATTGTCTGCTGCAATGTTTATTGAAGTCATCTGTCACAATGCTAATTGAAGCTGTCTGTTCCAATGTTTATTGAAGTCATCTGTCCCAATGTTTATTGAAGTTGTCTGTCACAATGTTTATTGAAGTTGTCTGTCGCAATGTTTATTGAAAATGTCTGGCGCAATGATTATTGAAGTCATCTGTTGCAATGTTTAATGAAGTCATCTGTTGCAAAGTTTATTGAAGTCGTCTGTTGCAAAGTTTATTGCAGTCGTCTGCTGCAATGTTTAATGAAGTCATCTGTTGCAAAGTTAATTGAAGTCGTCTGTCGCAATGTTTCTTGAAGTTGTCTGTAGCAATGTTATTGAAGTTGTCCGTCACAATGTTTATTTAGGTTGTCTGTTGCAATGTTTATTGAAGTTGTACGTCTGTCGCAATGTTTATTAGAGTTGTCAGCCACAATGTTTATTAAAGTCATCTGTCGCAATGTTTATTGAAGTCGTTTACTTCAATGTTTATTGAAGTTGTTTACTTCAATGTTTATTGAAGTCATGTCACAATGTTTATTGAAGTCATCTGCTGCAATGTTTATTGAAGTAGTATGCTGCAATGTTTATTGAAGTCATCTGCTGCAATGTTTATTGAAGTATTCTGCTGCAATGTTTATTGAAGTCGTCTGCTGCAGATCAGTTAAAATGTGTATAAAAGTACAATACTGCAGCAGAAAACTTTAAACATGTTTTGTCAAAAAATAAAAAATCTCTATAATTGAATGGATAACCTATGACTAAAAGGTCATACCAAATCTTTTGTCACTATGTTTTCAAGAAGTGGTCTGCTGCAGAGGCATCAGAAAGTGTCTATATGAGGGAAAGGGTTAAACCATTCCCTGATATAGACGACACATGACGCCTTTGCAGCAGATGACTTTTGAAAAACATTTTGCCAAATCACGGTGACATGACATGATCCCTGGGTAAACAAACCAGTACTATAGGCTAGCAAATGTGCCTTGCCCAAGGGCACTCCGCCATGACTGTCGTGCCGCGACTGGGGATCGAACCCGGGACGCCCGGTTTTAAATCCCCAACGCTAACCACTTGACCACGACGGATTCCCCCAAAAGGAGGAATTGCTCATGATGTGTAATTTCACTTTTAGCCAGAATATTTTCAAATCCATTCAATAATAGAACTTTCGTTACTAGAGCTTCTCCATCCTGTAGTTTACCCAGGATGCAACCCCTTTCCCTAGCAATTCCCTGTCTACAGCAACCACACTACTAGTTTCCCAATTAGTCATGTTCTGCATAAATGAACCTGCAAATAAAGACCGACTGTGAACAAAGACCAGATAGTTATCATCCCATGAGCGGTCTTAACCCTTTCCCTCATATAGACGCTTTCTGACGCCTCTGCAGCAGACGACTTTTTAAAAACATAGTGACGAAAGAAGAAATTGCACAAAACGTGCAATTTCTCCTTTTGCCACAATGTTTTCCACTTTTAGTCATAGGTTATCCATTCAATTATAGAGATTTTCTATTTTTTGTCAAAATACGTTCAAAGTCGTCTGCTGCAGAATTGTTGTATGAGAGAAAGGGTTAAGACACAGGTCCCACTGCATATCACTGCGTTACAGGCAATAGATAAGAAAAATACTCAGATTGCACTATTGTAAAATAATTCTAAACACTTTTCCTCATATGACAATTCTGCAGCAGACGACTTTGAACATATTTTGTCAAAAAATGGAAAATCTCTTAAATTAAAAGGATAAACTATGACTAAAAGTGAAAAAACATTGTGACAAAAGGAGAAATTGCTCATCTTGAGCAATTTCTTCTTTTGTCACTTATGTTTTCAAAAAGCCGTCTGCTGCAGAGGCGTCAGAAAGCGTCTACTATATGAGGGAAAGGGTTAACCCTGCAACCCTAAGTGCCAAGGAGGATAGCCATTACTACCATTTTTAAAGTATTTGGTATGACCAGACAGGGGATCGAACCCGTGACCTCCCGCACCCGAGGCGGACGGTCCCTCCTTACTACCAAACCACGGGAGGCGTACACTTTATAAGTCCGAAATATCCACTATAATAGATATACATACACACAGGGATTACATAAAACAGAGAAACAATCATTGAAAGACTAGATTCATTGGCTTGTTCAGAGGTAGGACAAGATAAGGAAGAGCAAACTGATCTTTTACCAACAATATTGCTCTTATGATTTAACTCAACCCTATGTTGTAGGTACTCAAAATAATCTTCTCACTGAGTACCCACATTATAGGGTTTGAGTACCAAATAATGATTTTTGGAATGTGAAAAAATGAACCTTATCCAGAATTCTGCAAGTATATCACTCAGCAAAATTGACCTGGTCAATTATATAGGCAATACCATTTTATAGTTGTGATACTGGGGTTTGTATTGTATAACGAGGGGCACTGAATATTTATATCTCGTGAGACCAAAGGTTGAGAGAGATGTACATTTGACAACGCCCTGAGTTGACAATACAAATCCGTGTTTCGCTACTGCACCCATATTTTCCTTTTATTATATACTTAGTATAACTGTTAATTAAGAGAGTAAAATGAAAGAATATGCAAATTTCTATGTTTTAAATAACCCAATTTACAGATAATTGAAACTAGAAATATCACTGAAGGTGATGAATACCCCCAGCTGGTGCCTGACAATATACATGTATGAGAAATTCAAGGGGCCATAACTCATTTAAAAAAATTCCAGTGCAACACGCAGACGTGAAGTTATATTGAATTCTGACCAAGGGTTTCTGAGAAATAGTGTTCACAAGAAATGTCTACAGACCAACGGACCAACAAACCGACCGACCGACAAGCATGACTCCTATATAGCCCCCATATACTATGTATCTGGGGGTATAATAATTTATGAATGGCGTGTGAACCATGACCCACACTACCTCACTTTGAATGAATGATGTGAATTCTTATTTCAGTGACTTCACATCATATTTTTCAGTTACTGTAAGACGTACCGTCACCATGTTTTAACTGCGCATGACCATCTGCATGTATTTGCGCCAACAAATGGGCAGGTATATAATAAATGAATATATGAAATATTTCTTACATAGGTGCATGAATCTACTTCTTTCAAATTATTTGTTTGATTTTTGAAAATACACAAGGTGAGAAAACGGAAGTACATTTTTAAATCTGTTGAAAATATATGAGAGTCTTGTACGATTTATGAAAATATACATGGTAATAAGCAACAAACATATTTAAATGCCATGAAAACTTATGCGAATCATAATACTGCTTATATTTGCATCATTGTCAATATTGTAAAGAAATGATAGAACATACTATGCTATTTTTTTTTTTAAAAAAAACTTTAAAATTGTGAGAATGATGAAAAATAATAACAAGAGGCACATGAGGGCCTATGCTCTACTGGCATTGATCTGGCTTGTTTCAAAAGGAACCAATATGTCATCAATATTCAAATACCATCTAAGTTTGGTGAAGATCAGATAGTAAATGGAAACTCTATTGTGTTCACAAGCTGTATTATAGCAATTTTGACAATTTCAAGGGCCATAATCCAGCCATGCATGGGTAGATCTGGCTTGTTTTCGGAATCAAGCTCTCATGGATATCTAACTACTGTATAAGTTTGGTTGAGATACAATGAAAAATAAAGACTGTATCGTGTTAACAAGCTTTATTATAGCAATTTTGACCATTTCAAGGACCATAATCCAGTCATGCATTGGCGGACCTGTGGCTGGTTTTCGAAAGGAACCGAGCTCTCATGGATATCTAACTACTGTATAAGTTTGGTTGAGATACAATCAAAAGTGAAGACTATCGTGTTAACAAGCTCTTTTATAGCAATTTTGACCATTTCAAGGGCCATAATCCAGTCATGCATTGGCGGACCTGTGGCTGGTTTTCGAAAGGAACCGAGCTCTCATGGATATCTAACTACTGTATAAGTTTGGTTGAGATACAATCAAAAGTGAAGACTGTATCGTGTTAACAAGAAATTGTTTACGGACGCAAGCACACACGCACAAATCGCCACGACATAAGCCCTTCTGGCCTTTGGCCAGTAGAGCTAAAAACCATTTCCCACATATAACAAGTTTGCAGAGATATTAATTGCTTCAAAGCATACAACATTAACACTTTCCCACTTCAAAATGCATCTGCAGTAGACATCTTTTGAAAACTTCGTAACCAAAGGAGAAATTGCTCATAGTGAGCTCATAGTGAGCAATTTCTCCTCTTGCCACAATGTTTCGATCAACTGTATTCAATTATAACTGCAATTGTAATATACTTTCATTTATGGAGATTTTCAATATTTTTTAACTCCATGTTGTCAAAGTCGCCTGCTACAGTTTAGTTGTTTGTGAGAGAGGTATAATTCATCTATGTTAATATAAATTTTGCTTGAGAAATTTCTCCCTTTGCAACAACCTTTTACAGCAATTATACATGTACCTTCATTTATAAAGATTTTTGATATTTTTTACTAAATGTTTTCCATCAATTATAACTGCAATTGTAATATACTTTCATTTATGGAGATTTTCAATACTTTTTAATTCCATGTTGTCAAAGTTGTCTGCTGCAGATTTATTGTATGTGAGAGAGGTATAATTCATCTATATTAATATAACTTTTGCACGAGCAATTTCTCCATTTGCCACAATGTTTTCAACTTTTTACAGCAATTATAATGTACATGTACCTTCATTTATAGAGATTTTTTGATATTTTTTCCTAATGTTTTCAAAGTCGTTTGCTGCCGATTTGTTGTATGTGGGAGGGCCGAGCCCCTGTAGCTCAGTCGGTAGCGACGCGGGCTGTCAATCCAGGGGTTGTAAGTTCGAATCCCGGCTCGGCCAACTTTCTTTCCGACGATTAACAAAAGTCAATGCGACATGCGTCATTCGTCTTCTACAATTGGCTTAGTCTATGTGGAAAAGCAGCCAGTTGCTTGGGAAGATTGTTGTGTGGAGAACTGGTGTGAGAAAACCAGGAAATGCATGAGAAGTTGAACTGGCCGCCGTGATATAACTGAGAAATTGTTAAAAACGGCGTTAAACCCCAAACAATCAATCAATCAATCAATTGTATGTGGGAAAGGTATAATTCATCTATATTAATATAACTTTTGCACGAGGAATTTCTCCATTTGCCACAATGTTTTCAACTTTTTACAGCAATTATAATGTACATGTTCCTTCATTTATAGAGATTTTTTAATATTTTTTCCTAACGTTTTCAAAGTTGTTTGCTGCCGAATTGTTGTATGTTGGAAAGATATGAAGACTTAAAAGTAAGACTGAAATAAAAATCAATACATTCATCTATATTCTGTAGCTTTCCACATTTTACCCTTTCCCTCATATAGACGCTTTCTGATGCCTCTGCAGCAGATGGCTTTTTGAAAACATAGTGAAAAAAGAAGAAATTGCTCAAAACAAGCAATTTCTCCTTTTGCCACAATGTTTTCTACTTTTAGTCATAGGTTATCCATTCAATTATAGAGATTTTCTATTTTTTGACAAAATATGTTCAAAGACATCTGCTGCAGAATTGTTGTATGAGGGAAAGGGTTAAACAAAACGATTTTAACATGTCTATAAAGGATTCTTAACCCTTTTTTCAATTGCAACAATTCTACAGCAGACCACTTTGACCCAAGTCTAAGCAAAATATATGGAAATCATATCTCTATATAATTCTCAAATACAGTATAAAACTTTTTGGCAAAAGTAGAAATTCCTCACGAGCAATTTCACCTTTTGTCAAGATGTTTTCAAAGGTTGTGTGCTGCAGGCGGGTCATAAAGCGTCTGCAAGAGGGGAAAAGTGTTAACCAAGAAATGTCAGAGGTCAATCTCTAACTGACCTAAGATGGTCAATTTCATATTTAACAAGTCAATATCAGACATTTAAATATCTATGTTTCTATAGTGTGTCAACGAACACTTTAACTCAATCTCATATTTAACAAGTCAATATCAGACGTTTTAAACATCTATGTTTTTATAGTGTGTCATCGAACACTTTAACTCAATCTCATATTTAACAAGTCAATATCAGACGTTTTAAACATCTATGTTTTTATAGTGTGTCATCGAACACTTTAACTCAATCTCATATTTAACAAGTCAATATCAGACGTTTTAAACATCTATGTTTTTATAGTGTGTCATCGAACACTTTAACTCAATCTCATATTTAACAAGTCAATATCAGACGTTTTAAACATCTATGTTTTTATACCGAGTCATCAAACACTTTAACTCAATTTCATATTTAACAAGTCAATATCAGACGTTTTAAACATCTATGTTTTTATAGTGTGTCATCGAACACTTTAACTCAATTTCATATTTAACAAGTCAATATCAGACGTTTTAAACATCTATGTTTTTATAACTTTAACTCAATTTCATATTTAACAAGTCAATATCAGACGTTTTAAACATCTATGTTTTTATAGTGAGTCATCGAACACTTTAACTCAATTTCATATTTAACAAGTCAATATCAGACGTTTTAAACATCTATGTTTTTATAGTGCTGTCAACAACCAACACTCAAACTATAACAGTCACCTAGCTGTGTCAATATTTTTAATATTTCCCTACTATATGAAACTACTGGTGGTGAACAGTTTAGTTTAATTAAATTATATATACTATTTATTATCTACAAGTATTGAATACAAAACAAGAGGCCCAAGAGGGCCAGTATTGCTCCACGGCCATAAGGCAAAAATCAAATCTCCAAACAGCCCTGCCCCCTAGTGGCCATATTTTTTACCAACCACCATGGCTTAAAGGAATCTTGTAGAGTGTCACCCAAGGAATGTTTCTGCAAAATTATTTGAAAATCGGCCTGACACTTTCGGAGGAGATTTTTTTTTAAAGTTTTCACAATAGCCATATAACGCAAAATAGCCCCACCCCATGGCGGCCATATTTTTTAACCAATCAACATGGCTTGAAGGAATCTGATAGAGGGTCACCCAAAGATCATTTCTACAAAATTATTTGAAAATCTGCTCAACACTTTTGGAGAAGAAGATTTTTTAAATTTTCACTATGGTCATATAGAGCAAAATAGCCCCGCCCTCTGGCGGCCATATTTTTCACCAATCAACATGGCTTGAAGGAATCTGATAGAGGGTCACCCAATGAACATTTCTACAAAATTATTTGGAAATCGGCTGAACACTTTCGGAGAAGAAGATTGTTTAAGTTTTCACTATGGTCATATAAGGCAAAATAGCCCCGCCCTCTGGCGACCATGTTTTTCGACCAATCAACATTTCTTGAAGGAATCTAATAAAGGGTCACCCAAGGAACATTTCTACAAAATTATTTGAAAATCGGCCTGACACTTTCAGAGAAGAAGATTTTTTAAGTTTTCACTATTTTCAGAATTATGGATGGATCAAAAAAAATTGAAGGAATTTAAGAGAGGACATTGAGAGGATGCTTCCTATGAAGTTTCAACCAAATTGGCCAAGTGGTTAGTGAGAAGAAGTTGTTTAAAGGAAAAAGTTTACGCACGCACGACGGACAATTCGCCATGACATAAGCTCGACTGGCTTTCAGCCAGTGGAGCTAAAAATGAGCTTTCTTTAAGATACATGTATGTAATTTAAAACAAGAGGGCTATGATGGCCCTGGATCGCTCACCTGATTTTTTTTTTTTTTCACTTTAGCTATATAAGCCCCGCATCCTGGGGGCCATAGATTCCGACCAATCAACTTGGCTTGAAGGAATCTGATAGAGGGTCACCCTAGGAACATTTCTATAAATTATTTGAAAATAGGCCCGACACTTATGGAGGAGAAGAATTTTTAAGTTTTCACTATAACCATAAAATGCAAAATAGCCCTGCCCACTAGTGGCCATGTTTTTTGACCAATCAACATGGCTTGAACGAATCTGATAGTGGGTCACTTAAGGAACATTTCTACAAAATTATTTGAAAATAGGCCTAACACTTTCGGAGGAGAAGATTTTTTAAGTTTTCACTATAGCCATATAAGGCAAAATAGCCCGCCCCCCCCCTGGCGGCCATGTTTTTTGACCAATCAACATGGCTTGAAGGAATCTGATAGAGGGTCATCCAAGGAACATTTCTACAAAATTATTTGAAAATCTGCCAACCAGTTTGGGAGAAGAAGAATTTTGAAGTTTTTTTCCTTTCGTTGCCATGGAAACCAGAATTCTGCATGGATCCCAAAAATTTGAAGGAAATCTGGTAAGGTCATTGAGAGGATGCTTTCTGTGAAGTTTCATCCCAATTGACCCACTGGATACTGAGGAGAAAAAGTTGACGCACGACGCACGTCGGACAAAAGGCGATCACAATAACTCACCTTGAGCAAAGCTCAGGTGAGCTAAAAAGTGAAAATAAGTGATTTTAATGAAGTAAGTGCCATTATTGTCAAAACTTATTGTTTAACCCTTTCCCTCATACGACAATTCTACAGCAGACAACTTTGACCATATTTTGTCAAAAAATAGAAAATCCCAATAATTGAATGGATAACCTATGACTAAAAGTGGAAAATATTGTGACAAAAGGAGAAATTGCTCAAAATGAGCAATTTCTGCTTTTGACACTGTTATCAAAAAAAAGCTGTCTGCTACAGAGGCGTCAAAAGCGCTTATATGAGGTAAAGGGTTAATAATGGTATTATGCTATTTTCAGAAGTATTACAATTAAGTTATACCTGTCTGTAGGTTTTCCGGGGATTCGTAACAGAAACTTTCCAGGGATACTTTGGGACGATCCTTGGATGGCAAACCAGTACTATAGGCAAGGCAATGGGCCTCACCCAAGGGCACCCCGACATCACGAATCCCCCCACTGTAACCACTCGGCCAGGATAGATTCTATTTTAAAACTATACAACAAAAAAATTACGTTACTAAGAAACAGTCTATGGAATTCATGTCAACTTTGTTCAATAACTGTATTTTTCATGTATAGATATTTTCCATAATTGTGACTATATGTTTATCTGACAAAAAGCCATTGGCTGAAAATTCTTATAAATATGTTTCCTATAACCCTATGTTGTAGGTACTCAAAAGAATCGGCTCAATGAGACAATTCTTTTGAGTACAAACACTTTAGGGTTTGGTTGGACAATAAGAGAGATATCGTGGAGAAAAGAGCTGTAAATAATCCCTCCTTATCTGGATCACTGGTGAGGAGGAATCGATTTGCGTGGGAGTACAATGACATGAGGGGTATATATCTCCTTTCCCCACAATATCTCTCTTATCATCCAACAAACCCTATGATGTGGGTACTCAAAAAGAATCGTCTCATTGAGACGATTCTTTTGAGTACTTACATCATGGGGTTAGATGGTAAAATAAAGATTTTTCAGAACGTAAACAAATTCCTGTTATTTATATAGAGCTCTGCAATTATGAGAAATCTAGGAATACACGTATCTGAACTTGGCAGCATGATAATAATTAAAATATTGTTGAAAAAGACACTAAACTTAAATAAATCAGAATTGTAACTTATCACAGCAATGTTTCCGTTTTATAGCTGCCAGCTCATTAACCCATTACTTCATGTGACTTTAGTAACAGGTCAACAATAGACAACCCTTCCTTTCGATCGAGAATGAATCCTCTTGTTGGCAAAGTTATTTCCCTTGTTGGCAGCATATCATCAACCGCATCGCCCCTCATTGCGACACTGGAGGTCCTTCCATTGCCACAGTGTTTTCAACTTTTTTCAGTAATTTCACTTCCATTTTATTTTCGAGATCTTTCCAATATTTTTTGGCAGACGTTTTTCTTCTTCAAAGGTCGTCTGCTGCAAATTTCTTGTATGTGGGAAAAAGGGTAAAAGGGTTCACCCAGAGCGAGCTGGGGAGGTGAATCATCAAGCTGAACCAGGTGACATTAGTAACACGTCAACAACAGACAACCCTTCCTTACGATCACGAATTAGTCCTCTTGTTGGCAAAGTTATTTCCCTTGTTGGCAGCGTATCACCAACAGCATTGCCCCTCATTGCGCGACTGGCGGTCCTTTCTTTGAACTTTGTGAAATTTCTGTCGTCGATATCACTCGTCAATTTCAAAGGACTGTTTCCCTGTTTAATAAGATTGATGGGATTCAAGGGATCACGATTTTGAAAAGGGGAACCAATACTCTTACCCTGATTGTTAGCCATGTTTGCGAGCGTATATTGTGACTGGCGAGCCTGAATGTTACCCACCTGCGATAGTTTACCTACAAACTCATTCGGTGAAGAAGAAACTGCGTCATTTTCGTTACTAGACATTATATTATGACGTCTTGGTTGATCGCTAAACAAAGATTCGGATATTTTAACGCGAAAGTCGTTCAAGTGCCTTTGATGGTTGCTCTGGAGGGTGTCCGAATTTCTTGTCACACTTTGACAGAGGTGTGATTCATGGCTGCTTTGGAACACACAGCAATTGTAGTCCACGGAAAGAACTGTTTCGTTGATATGAGTATCCGAGGATATCATTTGCGAATTTGAGCAGGTGTCCGGCGAGGTATAGACTATATTTTGAGAAGAAAGGGTTCCATGTGATAATCCACGTTTATCTTTGGAACAAGCACTAAAGTCATCTCGGTCTTTTCTTACCGAGAGACCACGTGTGTTGGATAAACACGCTGGATTTGCCGCTTCATTTCTACCGTGGTGAATAGGTTGCATCTCTGAACTCAGAATAACAGGAGTGGCAGTAAAGATGGGTTGATTATGCGAAGTGAGTGACGAATCATTCAAATGTAAATTATTAGAAAACGATCCCGAGTTAGCTGAATCTAGCCATTGTTGGGAATTTAAGCCGTCTGACTGGGCAGAGGAAACTGCGGCACTAGTTATCACATTATTTGAACTAAGGCCCATCGTCTGAACAGAAGAACTTGTAGGCACATTAATCGAGTGTCCAAAAGGTGTACCCAAATCTTGATTGTTGTAACTACCTTCTATTCCAGGTTGTTCTGTTAACGATGATGACCTTGAAAACGACCCCGCCGTTGACTGCTGATGCAGCGAAGAAGATTTCGCCTGTGACATATCCAACGGATTTAGTAAAACGGAAGGGCTATCTAAGCCATCAAAGCCACCTTTATTCATATTACCATGAGCCCTAAGTGTCTTCATTGCTTTGTACGGATGCCACCTGTCCATTTGACCTTCACCTACATGTGTCACTGATGACAAGGGCCTCGACCTACTATGCGTCAATGTCACTGATCCTGAAGAAAGGTTATCAACAGAAGTCTTGTGATCATCATATCCTGCACGGCGGTCTACCGTTTTTGAAATCGGATTTTCATTCCAAGTTTGGCTGTTAAACCAACTAGCCAGCGGGTTACCAGATGAAGGCTGTTCCCAATTATCATCAATTATTGCACTTGAGTCTTTTGACGGGGACCATAATGCGTGTGACGAATCTGAAATTAAGTCGTGCTTAACATTAATCCCAGCATCATTAACAGCCTTATTAATTTGAGCAATCGTTCCAGATATATGTGTGTCCCTTTCCACGATATCCATTATATTATGACTTATTTCAATTCCGTTATCACCACATCTTTCTTTATCGACAAAGCTTCTTGTATTTCTATCTTTACGTTCATTTAACTTAACGGTGGGCTCCGCAGGGTTACAAAAACTGTTACTCTCAACCGATTTTGAATTACAAGAATTACGAGGAATTTTCCCACTGCCTCCAATTATTTGTACGCTTTCGGTAATGTTGCTTGTCCTTCTAAGGCACAGCCAGTGTAAGGGAATGTTTTGTTTGCCGGAGAGGTCATATTGATCCATATCGCTGCCGTTGGAAATCTTGTGCATCGCGGCCAATTTGGGAAAGCTGTGTATCTGAGCCGGTTTGTTGTACAGCGGATTATCAAACAACGTTTTATCAAAGTGTTCCTCGTTTTGTAACGACAGCATGTGCTTGATGAGAGAGAATTTACCAGGAGCAATATCACATGGCGCCATCTTAGACATCTGTAAAAAAAAAAGAAAGCGGACATTTTTTGTTAAACCCTTTCCCTTCATATAGACGCCATTTGACGCCTCTGCAGCAGACGGCTTTTGGAAAACATAGTGAAAATGATGAAATTGCTCAAAACGAGCAATTTCTCCTTTTGCCGCAATGTTTTCCACTTTTAGTCATAGGTTATCCGTTCAATTATAGAGATTTTTCATATTTTGACAAAATATGTTCAAAGTCGTCTGCTGCAGGATTGTCGTATGAGGGAAAGGGTTTAACCCCTTTCAGAGGACATGATAGTCTTAACCCTTTCCCTCATATAGACGCTTTCTGACGCCTCTGCAGCAGACAGCTTTTAGAAAACATAGTGACAAAAGAAGAAATTGCACAAAACGTGCAATTTCTCCTTTTGCTACAATGTTTTCCACTTTTTGTCATAGGTTAACCATTCAATTATAGAGATTTTCCATATTTTGACAAAATATGTTCAAAGTCGTCTGCTGCAGGATTGTCGTATGAGGGAAAGGGTTAAACTCTTCTTTTTTTTTTACCACAATATCACCTTCAGAGGACATGATAGTCTTAACCCTTTCCCTCATATAGAAGCTTTCTGATGCCTCTGCAGCAGACAGCTTTGAGAAAACATAGTGACAAAAGAAGAAATTTCCCAAAACGTGCAATTTCTCCTTTTGCTACAATGTTTTCCACTTTTTGTCATAGGTTAACCATTCAATTATAGTGATTTTCCTTATTTTGACAAAATATGTTCAAAGTCGTCTGCTGCAGGATTGTCGTATGAGGGAAAGGGTTAAACTCTTCTTTTTTTTTTACCACAATATCTCTTACTATACTACTCAACCAAAGTTGATATTGTGGTAAAAACTAGAATGGAGTGCTCTGTGGAGCACGTGTGTCACCTGCACCTGCTCCATTGAAAGTGTGACGAAAAAGTGTGACGGACAGACAGGTGCCGGACAAAAAGAAAAGTTATCCCTAAGTGCCTACCATGCTACGCAGGGTGACACAAAAAAGAAGAGTCATTTTAACCCTTTTTCACATATAGAGAAAATCCGCAGCAGTCGACTTTGAACAAACGTTGTCAAAATATGGAAAATCTCCAGAATTGAATGGAACCTATGACTAAAAGTTGAATACATTGTGGCAAAAGGAGAAATAGCTCGTTCTGAGCAATTTCTTCTTTTGTCACTATGTTTTAAAAAAGCCGTCTGCTAACTACTGTGTAAGTTTGGTGAAGATCAGATAGTAAGTGGAGCCTCTATTATGTTCACAAGCTCTATTTAATTATAGCAATTTTTGACAATTTCAAGGGCCATAATCCAGTCTTGCATTGGCGGATCTGGCTGGTTTGCGAAAGGAACCGAGCTCTCATTGGTATCTAATTACTGTATAAGTTTGATTGAGATACAATCAAAACTGAAGACTGTATTGCGTTCACAAGCAATTGTTTACAGATGGACGGACGGACGATGGACACCACGCCACGGCATAAGCTCTTCTGGCCTTGTTATTGCAGACAACTTTTAAACACATTGATGCAAAAAGGAGAATTTGCTAATATTGAGGAAGAGCTCTTTTTTGTTGTACTGTTTTCAACTGATTTTAATAATTATACTCTAATTGATGGGGAATGTTAATTAACCCTTTCCCTCATATAACAATTCTGCAGCAGAAGACTTTCAACATTGTTTGTCAAAAAATAGAAATCTCTATAATTGAATGGATATGACTAAAAGTGGAAAACATTGTTCGTTTTGAGCAATTTCTTCTTTTGTCACTATGTTTTCAAAAAGCCTTCTGCTGCTGAGGCGTCAGAAAGCGTCTATATGAGGGAAAGGTTTTTTTTGCTCACTTTAGCCATAGAAGCCCCGCCCCCTGGCGGCCATAGTTTCCAATCAACTTGGCTTGAAAGAATCTGATAGAGGGTCACCCTAGGAACATTTTTACAAAATTATATGAAAATCGGCCTGACACTTTCGGAGGAAGAGATTTTTTAATTTCACTATAGCCATATAAGGCAAAAAAAAAAAGGCCCCCCTGGCGGCCATGTTTTTCAACAAATCAACATGGCTTGAATGAATCTGATAGAGGGTCATCAAAGGAACATGTCTACACAATTATTTGAAAATTTACCAACTGGTTTGGGAGAAGAAGAATTTTGAAGTTTTTTTCATTTCGTTGCCATGGAAACCAGAATTCTACACTGATCCTAAAAATTTGAAGGAAATCTGGTTAGGTCATTGAGAGGATGCTTTCTGTGAAGTTTCATCCCAATTGACCCACTGGTTACTGAGGAGAAGAAGTTGACGCACAACACACGACGGACAAAAGGCGATCACAATAAAATGGTAGAAATGGCTGCCCTCCTTGGCACTCAGGGTTGTGGGGTTAGCATTACAACTGACTTGCTGGAGTCAGGATAAATGGACCAGAAGTACTGGTAACCTAGCCAGGAAATGCAGTGGATATAACTGAGCAATTGTTGAAAGCGGCGTAAAACCCTAAACATAGTACTGGTAACCTAGCCAGGAAATGCTTTGATATAACTGAACAATTGTTGAAAGTGACATAAAATGCCAAACATAGTACTGGTAACCTAGCCAGGAAATGCTTTGATATAACTGAACAATTGTTAAAAGTGACATAAAATGCCAAACATAGTACTGGTAACCTAGCCAGGAAATGCTTTGATATAACTGAACAATTGTTGAAAGTGACATAAAATGCCAAACATAGTACTGGTAACCTAGCCAGGAAATGCTTTGATATAACTGAACAATTGTTAAAAGTGACATAAAATGCCAAACATAGTACTGGTAACCTAGCCAGGAAATGCTTTGATATAACTGAACAATTGTTGAAAGTGACATAAAATGCCAAACATAGTACTGGTAACCTAGCCAGGAAATGCTTTGATATAACTGAACAATTGTTGAAAGTGACATAAAATGCCAAACATAGTACTGGTAACCTAGCCAGGAAATGCTTTGATATAACTGAACAATTGTTGAAAGTGACATAAAATGCCAAACATAGTACTGGTAACCTAGCCAGGAAATGCTTTGATATAACTGAACAATTGTTGAAAGCGGCGTAAACCCCAAACATAGTACTGGTAACCTAGCCAGGAAATGCTTTGATATAACTGAACAACTGTTGAAAGTGACATAAAATGCCAAACATAGTACTGGTAACCTAGCCAGGAAATGCTTTGATATAACTGAACAATTGTTGAAAGTGACATAAAATGCCAAACATAGTACTGGTAACCTAGCCAGGAAATGCTTTGATATAACTGAACAACTGTTGAAAGTGACATAAAATGCCAAACATAGTACTGGTAACCTAGCCAGGAAATGCTTTGATATAACTGAACAACTGTTGAAAGTGACATAAAATGCCAAACATAGTACTGGTAACCTAGCCAGGAAATGCTTTGATATAACTGAACAACTGTTGAAAGTGACATAAAATGCCAAACATAGTACTGGTAACCTAGCCAGGAAATGCTTTGATATAACTGAACAATTGTTGAAAGTGACATAAAATGCCAAACAACCAATCAATATTGCCAAGTTGTTTTCATGGTCTCTGCACCCCCATTTTAATACCTATATATACAGCTTCTTTCCCCCTCACAATATCTCACTAATTATCCAACCAAACCCAATGATGTGTGTATTCAAAATAATCATCTCATGTAGAATAATTATTCTCTTGAGTATTCACACAACATTGGCTTTTAAATAGTCAAATAAGGATCTTAGGACATGCAGAATTGCCCCTGATTTATCAGAGCTCTAGATAAGGAGCGTTTTGCTTGTTCTCAAATCCTGATTTTTATCCGCCAATCCTGATGTAGGTACTTAACAGAATCGTCTCAATGAGTACCTACAACATAGGGTTTGGTTGAAAAACTAGAATGGAGTGCTCTGCGGAGCACGTGTGTCACCTGCACCTGCTCATTGAAAGTGTGACGAAAAAGTGTGACGGACAGACAGACAGACAGACACAGACGCCGGACAAAAAAAGTACCTACCATACTATGCAGGGTGACACAATAAGAGATATTATGGGGATTACTGATCACAGATTATCAGCAAAAATCCTTTTTTTTATCTGCTAACCTCATGTTGTAGGTACTCAAAAGAATCGTCTCAATGAGACGATTCTTTTGAGTACCTACAACATAGGGTTAGGTTGGACAATAAGATAGATATTGTGGGGAAAAGAGCTGCAAACCTCCCTTCTTACCTGGACCTCTGCCTTATCTAGAGCACTGCCTACCTGTTTTCTATTATCAGTAACACACAGATTCATTGCAGTTGCTTCCTCTTGATCATATGGCGCACACTTCTGACACTGACAAAAACCGTCAGATGTTGTCCGCCTACACGTGTTCTGTATAATGAACGGATTCTTCACGGATCGCTGGCAATTTTTGTCGCTGACCGACCTTCTCTGTGCATTTGATGTACTAGATGGGGCCATGATCAATGGCAAATAAGATGGTTTGAATAAATGTCTCCAATTGCTTCGTTCTGTCTTCTCAGGAACTTTAGCTAGACATTTGCTCAGATTTTCAACAGTTCCATCAATTCTGTTTTTCTTGACGACAGTAGGACCTTCTGACTCTGTATCTTGATACAAATCTGCGAGCCTTCGAGCTTCAGAATCGGTATGCTTTTCAGCAAGGTTAATAACCAAATCAATACATCTTTCAGCCTGAAACCTGTCCAAATTTACATTACGTTTCTCTTTCATACTAGAGATACCTTCAACTAAGTCATCTTCTTTTGAGTTTGGGAGTACTTGTGTGTAACTGTTGGAATCACTTGTGTGCTTGATGTTGGAATCCAGGTCTGTAAGTTTTTTTCCGTAACTATATCCAGATTCAGGTTCCTCTGGTGTACTAAAATCGCTTTGCATCGCTTCAGAGCTTGTATCCTCGTCTGTGCTCCAGTTTTCGATCATCGCTTCTTCACTCATACCAATGTTCGCTGGATCTCCGTAGTCATTTGAAGTTGCAATTTGTTCTCCCGTTTCTTGATCTCTTTTCTCTTTAACCTTTCTGTTATTGGGATAGAAAAATGTCTTTGTATCGTCACCTGGAACGGTGCCCGTTTCTAGCTCAGTTTTCAGAATATTAGACATATCGATATTTGTTTCATTCATGCTATGTGCATTCTGTATCACTTCAACACATGTTTCTTTGTTTTTAATGGCAGAATTTGACAGGTCTGACGTGGTATCATCCCCTAATGTAATAACTTCAGGTGCGATCGTTTCAACTTCAGACAATTCAATATCATCATGTATAATATGGACACAAGTTTCATCGTCATCATCAGCATCATTTGATACAGCCGATACGCTATCATTCACTGATTTAACTAGTTCAGGTGCAACCGGTTGCACTTCAGACTTTCCAACATGCTCATCCCTTTCAACAAAAGTATCTCGACTGTCCACCACTTTTCTCGGGCTATCTGTGACATGAACTTTCGGATGCCTTACACTATCCGAATGTTTTGTGCTTTTTCCGCCTTTACCAGGCGCCAAAGTTCTGTTTTCACCTATATTCCCATTGCGAAATGTTTTCTGCGGACTTGAAGATTCCAACTCATGAGCATTTTCTAATTGTTCAGGCATCTCTTCCTCTTCTGTATCACTAATATCCACCTCTTCGTACTTAAATCTTCTATTAGTATGAACAATTAAGTGTTTACGAAGACTTTGTTTCAGCTTGAAGCCTTTATTACAGATCATACAAACATGCTTCTTCTCTGGGGAATGGACAGACATGTGCTTTTTGAGATTAACCGGCTGGCTGAACACGTGTTTACAGACCAGACAGGGATACCCGCCGTCCGTGTGCACGAATTTCACGTGCCGAAACATACTCTCCTTAATCTTGAATTTTTGATCACACTGAATGCACGGGTAAGAGAAATCCTCCTGGTGAAATATATTGTAATGTCTGTTTAAACTATCCTTTGAGCTCAACGTCTGCCCACACTGAATACACACCTGTCTCTTGAGTTCACTGTGGTGCAGTTTATAGTGAACTTTGAGCAGTTCCGGACTTTTGAAATCCATTTCACAGATTTTACACCTGCAGGGGATCGGTTTAATGCCGAGTCCGAGTGGCGTCTCTGGCACATCCAATGGCACTTTGTCCTCTTGCATATCATCGATACCTCCGTTAACAGTTTCTGTTTTATCTACGATATCACTCTGGGCATTGAGGCAGCCCAGCATTACCTGATGCTTCATCAGCAGCAGGTCACTTTTAAAGTGTTTATGGCACGTTGTACACGCAAACGCAAATTTGCCATCCTTTTTAAGTCTACGATAATGTTTACCTCTGTCGTCGCTGTTTTTGAATCTCTGTTCGCAGTTCTCGCATGCGAATGGACGGTCGTCCTGGTGATACGCCGCATGCCGCTCAAGCGCTTGCCGCGTTTTTGCGGTCTTGCCGCATTTTTGGCAAACAAACAGATCACCAGACTTCATCTGAGGATCTACTTTATGTGACTTCATATGAACTGCTAGAGTACTTACATTATTGAACTGTTTATCACATTTGGGACACTTAATCATATCCTTGTCTTGTCCTTCATCCAAACTATCAATGAATGCCATACTTAATTGGTTTCAGATAACAGTTTTGTAAAGTTCATTTTGAGAGCTACATGTCATGTCATAGCTTGTTTCTGTTAAAGATCCCACTATTTAATTAAAGTATCTACAGTATTCTATTGTCTTCTACACTAACGTTTCTACGTGGACGTTCAAAATCTACACTCCACTGTCTTCTACCCTTTCCCAAGCTCTGCAGAATACAATTTTATCTCAAATCTTTAATTAGTTTGAGGAAGAAGCAGTTCCATATTCTTTATAGAATTCAATTTCTCACACCTCTGCAGCATAATACCAGTTCAAACTTTCAGATTTATAAGGCCTTTATACAGATAAGGAAGCCATTTTTATTTAGTTCAAGGTAATGTTTGAAACTCAGTAATTCTCAGCAGCTTCATCTTCATTCTGTATAATTGTATTATGTATTGTTTTGTCATTTTTGCTAGGTTCTGTCTACTAGACGCTTTCTGACGCCACTGCAGCAAATGAATTTTGAACACATTGTGATTAGGTACTGTCTACTTGCTTCTCACAGGGATCCTGTTTGTGTACTCCAACTTTCGTGTCTTGAACTCTAAAACATTTAAATATTCTATTGAGTTATAAATCCCTTTCTAACGCATATAGCTAGACGCTTTCTGACGCCACTGCAGCAAATGACTTTTGAACACATTGTGATTAGGTACTGTCTACTTGCTTCTCACAGGGATCCTGTGTTGTAATCCATCTTTCGTGTCTTGAACTCTAAAACATATAAATATTCTATTGAGTTATAAATCCCTTTCTAACACATATAGCTAGATGCTTTCTGACGCCACTGCAGCAAATGACTTTTGAACACATTATGATTAGGTTCTGTCTACTAGACGCTTTCTGACGCCACTGCAGCAAATGACTTTTGAACACATTGTGATTAGGTACTGTCTACTTGCTTCTCACAGGGACCCTGTTTGTGTACTCCAACTTTCGGGTCTTGAACTCTAAAACATTTAAATATTCTATTGAGATATAAATCCCTTTCTATAGCTAGACGCTTTCTGACGCCACTGCGGCAAATGACTTTTGAACACATTGTGATTAGGTTCTGTCTACTTGCTTCTCACAGGGATCCTGTGTTGTAATCCATCTTTCGGGTCGAACTCTAAAAACATTTAAATATTCTATTGAGTTAATTATCCAGTGTTCGAAATTAACTTATTTAGTTGGTAGCAAGTACTTGCTACCTGCGTGTACTTGCTACCTGCGTTGAAAGTAGGTAGCAAATTCATATTTCAGGTAGCAGTAGCGATATAATTCGTACCTTAACCCTTTCCCTCATATAGACGCTTTCTGACGCCTCTGCAGCAGACGGCTGTTTGAAAACATAGTGACAAAAGAAGAAATTGCTCAAAACGAGCAATTTCTCCTTTTGACACAATGTTTTCCACTTTTAGTTATAGGTTATCCATTCAATTAAAGAGATTTTCTATTTTTTGACATAATATGTTCAAAGTCTTCTTCTGCAGATTGTCATATGAGGGAAAAAGTGTTAATAAGCTTTTACCTTCAATAAGATTTATCTAATGAATTTAAAGATCGTTAATTAAATTAATTTACATGCATCCACTAGAACGGCTGGTGATATATGCTATGTGTAAACCAATTAATTTGACATTTTGTTTGTTTGAACAAATTGATAAAAGAGACTCGGGTGTGTAATTAAACTTGATTACATACATATATAGGAACAGAAACATCAAGTGAAAACGAAACTGGGCCATTTTTATTTTCAGTTCCTTTTTCCACAATTTCTCTCTTATTATAAAAGCAAACCCTATGTTGTGAGTACTCAAAAAAATCGTCTCACTGAGACAATTCTTTTGAGTACCCACAACATAGGGTTAAGGGGTCAAATAAGGATTTTACAATATGCAAAACTCCCCGCATCTAGAGCTCTGATATTTTATTCTACAAAAGACTTTATTGCAAATTAATCCTTATGGACCTTGCCCTATTTCCGTCAAATACTCGGATATAATTGTGAAAATGAACAGATTTTGTGACAAATGATCTTTTAATTAATCCTTTCCCAATTATGAAAAATGTGCAGAAAACGGCTTTGATAGCATCTATGCAAAAATATGGATAATCTATGAAAGAAAGAATTGATTGTTGAAAACATTTGAAAGCAATATGGCAAAAGGAGAAATTGCTCGTCACAAGCAATTTCTCCTTTTTCCGTAATATGTTTTCATAAGTCTTCTGCAGTAGATGCATATAAACAATGCATCTCTACAAGACAGTGACAGGGTTAAAACACACGTTTCGATGAAGATGCTTAAAAAATGGTACAAAAGTAATCTTTTGAATCCTTTTCAAAATATGACAAATCTGGGGACATTTGAGTACCCACAACATAGGGTTAAATAAGGATTTTAGAAAATGCAAAATGCCTCTTATCCCTTTCCCTTATACGACAATTCTGCAGCAGACGACTTTGAACATTTTTTGTCAAAAAACAGAAAATCTCTATAATTGAATTGATAACCTATGACTAAAAGTGGAAAACATTGCGGCAAAAGGAGAAATTGCTCGTTTTGAGCAATTTCTTCTTTTGTCACTATGTTTTCAAAAAGCCGTCTGCTGCAGAGGCGTCAGAGAGCGTCTATATGAGGGGAAAAGGATAACTATCTAGAGCTCTGAAAATACCAACTTTGGTGGTTGTGTCGGAATAGATGGTCTGCCAGTCATCTTGATGTTCTCATCTAGCTCTTTATGTACTCCAAAGATCAATATGAACAACTTATACTCCTGCCAAGTAGTGACAGCTTGTCATTTGAGTAACAAATACTTGATAGATCTGAAAAGAAAAAGGGATAATAATTGATTTCTGTTTTATTGTAAGTTAACCTTTTACCTTTTCCAACATACATACATGTCCAACAAATCTGCAGCAGAAAACTTTGAAAGCACCTAGACAAAAAATGGGAATAAATCTCTATACATGAAAATATACCCATATCCATGAGCAATTTGACCTTTTGCCACTAATAATGTTTGGAAAAGTCATCTGCTGCAGAGGCCTCTGTAAGTGGGAAAGCTTTAATAACCCTTTCTATCATACAAGAAATCTGCAGCAGTCGACTTCGAACATATTTTGTCAAAAGATTGAAAATCTCTATTAACCCTTTCCCTCATATAGACGCTTTCTGACGCCTCTGCAGCAGACGGCTTTTTTAAAACATAGTGACAAAAGAAGAAATTGCACAAAGCGTGCAATTTCTCCTTTTGACACAATGCATTTTTCCACTTTTTGTCATAGCTAGGTTATCCATTCAATTATGGAGATTTTCCATGTTTTGACAAAATACGTTCAAAGTCGTCTGCTGCAGAATTGTCGTATGAGGGAAAGGGTTAAACTTGAATGGATAACCAATGACTAAAAGTGGAAAACATTGTGTCACAAGGGGAACATTTTCATCATGAGCAATTTCTTCTTTTGCCACAATGCTTTCAAAAGTTGTCTGCTTCATGGGTATCAGAAAGCGTCTGTATGTGGGAAAGGGTCAAGTGGGGGATGGGGACTTCAATAAGTAGACAGACACTGTGTCAGTTAAAACTTGTAATCATTCAGTCCTTTCCTACATACAGGCGCTTTCCAAAGCCTCTGCAGTAGTCGACTTTTGAAAACATTGTGGCATTTTTAAGGAGAAATTGCTCAAGATGAGAAATCCCCTTTTGTAACAAATAATGTTTTTCCATTCCAAGAAGTTTCATCCTCGCTCATGTTCAATTAGTGTTGGGCCATCGGTTCCATTTTTACAATCGATTATCGGTTACAATCACTTTGCCTCATTCGATTAGACATCGATTATATAAACAGTTCATACAGTATTGTATTTAACAAGCCTTAATGTTCACAACGCTTCTTATTATTTATATTTGATAAAAAATATACCGGCTTAATGTCTCGTCTTTACTAGGTTGGATCATTTTATTACCAAAAAAACACTTTGTTTCGATTTCAAGTTGTTGTATTCACATGCTAGCCCACGAGAGTAATCTCCCTTGTGGAAGCGAATATTAATCAAACATAAATGAAGCACAAAAGGTGAACCGATTGATAATCGATTGTGGTAAATTGCAATCGATTATCGCTAACGTGATGCATATCCGATCAACTTTCGATTATAATCGATCATCGTCCCAACACTATGTTCAATAATAAATATTTATAGAGATTTTTGCCTATTTTAGCCTTCAACGCACATATTTTCCAAGTCGTCTGCTTCAGATTTGTTGTGTTTGGGAAAGGTTTAATTAAAGCATTCCAGGAAGTAGTTTTCAATGTTCGTACTCTATGTAAACAATACAAAGAAAATGAGCGCTGCACCAAGGTAGCTATGTTTTTTCAACGAATCAAATTAATTTGAACTAGAACTATCATTGAAGATGATAAATACCCCCAAAACAGCACCTTGATTCAAAATATGGCTTCCGACCGACCAACAAAAGGGCCATAACTCTGTAAAATAACATGCAATTGTAAGACCTGTAGGGTATGCACATCTCCTCTTGGTATAGAAGCTTCATGTAAAATTTTATTGAATTTCACCCAGTGGTTTGTAAGAAATAGGTGGGACAAAATATGGCTTACTTAATAAGTAAAAGGGCCATAACTCTGTAAAATAACATGCAATTGTAACCCCTTTAGGATATACACATCTCCTCTTGGTATAGAAGCTTCATGTAAAATTTTATTGAATTCCACCCAGTGGTTTGTAAGATTTGTTTTGTTTGTTTGGAGTTTAACGCCGCTTTCAACAGCTTTGGTCATATCACGGCGGTCAGTGCACCTACCCATGTTTTCCTGGCTTTCCCACACCAGTACTTACACAACATTCTTTCGAAGCCACTGACTACTTTCTCACATATATCAGAGGTGAGAGGCAATGGAAAACATCGCCCGAAAGAATGTCGCCGCAACCGGGTATCGAACCCGTGACCTCCAGATCACGAGTCAGATACGCTACCAATTGAGCTACCCGGCCGGGCTGGTTTGTAAGAAATAGGCCGGACAAAATATGGCTTACTTAATAAGTAAAAGGGCAATAACTCTTTGCACATCTCCTCTTGGTATAGAAGCTTCATGTAAAATTTTATTGAATTGCACCCAGTGGTTTGTAAGAAATAGGCCGGACAAAATATGGCTTACTTAACAAGAAAAAGTAACAAAGGGCATTAACTCTGTAATTATGTAAATTAGAGTTATGGTTCTTGTACACTGAACTTCCTCTGATTATGCTCTACCATTGTATGCAGTTTTATTAGATTCCATCTGTTAGTTATTAAGTAATTCTCCGGACAAGAAAAAGTAACAAAGGGCCATAACTCTGTATTTAGATTAAATAGATTTATGGTTCCTGTACACTGCACTTCCTCTCAATGTGTTGTATCATCCTATGAAGTTTTAATAAATTCCAAGAATCAGTTTTAAAGTTATGCTCTGGACAAGTCTCTATGAATAAGAAAAAGTAACAAAGGGCAATAACTCTGTAATTATGTAAATAAGAGTTATGGTTCTTGTACACTGCACTTCCTCTGATTATGCTCTACCATTGTATGCAGTTTTATTAGATTCCATCTGTTAGTTATTAAGTAATTCTCCGGACAAGAAAAAGTAACAAAGGGTAATAACTCTGTATTTAGATAAAATAGAGTTATGGTTCCTGTACACTGCACTTCCTCTCAATGTGTTGTATCATCCTATGAAGTTTTATTAAATTCCAACAATTAGTTTTAAAGTTATGCTCCGGACAAGACTCTACGAATAAGAAAAAGTAACAAAGGGCAATAACTCTGTATTTAGATAAAATAGAGTTATGGTTCCTGTACACCGCACTTCCTCTCAATGTGTTGTATCATCCTATGAAGTTTCGTTCAAATCATATGTTGCATTGTTAAGATATGGTCCGGACAAAATATGGCTTCCGACCGACCGACCGACACAGTGACTCCTATGCCTATATACCCCCCCAAAACTTTGTTTTTTGGGGGTATAATAAACTATGTAGGTGGCCATATTTTAAGACCAATCAACATGGCTTAGAGGAATCTGATAAGAGTGTCACCCATTTAAGGAACATTTCAAGTTTTCGCTAAAGCCAATATAAGGCTAACGTACTACAGCAGACCCCCCCCCAAAATCAGGTGATCAAATAAATATTGAAATAAATAAGAAGTCTATGAAATTAATTATAATTTATATTTTAATATAGATTATAGAAACAAAGCTAATATCGAGGGCTTGGCTCGAAATGGTTGTAACTAAAACTGGTATTTTTTTACCTAGGTTAATCACCTCGCCATAAAGTCTTTATAAGCGTTAAATTATTTTTCTTGGTAAACAATGGAAATTTAGGTACCTAAATTTGCATTGTTAACAAAAGGGTCAAAATTGCCCCTAAACCAGGGTTTTCAAAATAGGTTTTTAGTTACAACTGTTTCAGGCCAAGCCCTCGATATGTTTCACACTCACTGACTCCTGAATATGTAGAAACAAAGAAACAATTAATCATGAATTAATGTCCTGCAAAATTACAGGGCTACAGATAAGGAGCAGTATACAGCTCTTTTCCTCACAATATCTCTCTAATTGTCCAATCAAACCCTATGATGTGGGTTCTCAAAGGAATCGTCTTTTGAGTACCAACAACATAGGGTTAGAGTAAGCAATAAGGGTTTAAGAACATGCAAAATGCCCCTTATCTAGAGCTCTGTAAATTAATCCTTTCCCACATATGACAATTCTACAGCAGACGACTTTGAACATATTTTGTCAAAAATTTGAAAAAATATCTATAATTGAATGGATAACCTATGACTAAAAGTAGAAAACATTGTGACAAAAGGAGAAATTGCATGTTTTGTGCAATTTCTTCTTTTGTTACTATGTTTTCAAAAAGCCATCTGCTGCAGTGGCGTCAGAAAGCGTCTAAATGAGGGAAAGGGTTAAAATTAAGTATATCAAATTGATCATACATGTTAAGTAAATTTCATAAATTCATCCAGAGTGTACTGGTAAGGTGCGTAACTTATTTCACAATCCCAAATCCTTAATTGATACGACCCTAAAACCCTATGTTGTGGGTACTCAAAAAAATTGTCTCCCTAAGAAGGTTTTTTTGTAATACCCACAACATAGGGTTTTATCAAGTAATAAGAGAAATAGTGTTGGAAAAAGTCCAGTCTACTCCTCCTTATCTAGTTCTATCCATAACATAATACATTTATATGATTCCTGTTGTTCCATACACTAGGGTACCAGGTTGAAGTTTTCTTTAACCCTTTCCCTCATATAGACGCTTTCTGACGCCTCTGCAGCAGACGGCTTTTTGAAAACATAGTGACAAAAGAAGAAATTGCACAAAACGGGCAATTTCTCCTTTTGCCACAATGTTTTCCACTTTTAGTCATAGGTTATCCATTCAATTATAGATATTTTTTCAAATTTTTGACAAAATACGTTCAAAGTCGTCTGCTGCAGAAATGCCGTATGAGGGAAAGGGTTAAAAGATATTTTTCTAAATATTATTGATTAACACTTTCCCACATACAACAAATCTGCAGCAGACGACTTAAAAAATATATTGGCAAAAACACAGAAAAGGTCAATAAATGTAGGTATAATTACTTAAAAGAGTTGAAAACATCGTGGCAAATTTGTGTCTTTTAATTGTCACTATGTTTTCAAAAAGCCGTCTGCTGCAGAAAGCGTCTATATGAGGGAAAGGGTTAACACATATTTTTCTATATATTATTGATTAACACTTTCCCACATACAACAATTCTGCAGCAGACGACTTTGAAAACATAGCGGCATAAATCTGAAAAATCTGCATAAAAGATAGCTATAAATTGTTAAATAAAGTTGAAAATATTGTGGCCAAAGAAGAAATTGCCCATCATGTTTTCAAAGGTCGTCTGCTGCAGAGGCGTCCATTTTTAGTCATAGGTTATCCATTCAATTATAGAGATTTTTTATTTTTTGATAAAATATGTTCAAAGTCGTCTGCTGCAGAATTTTCGTTTGAGGTAAAGGGTTAAAAGATAATACATTCCTTCATCCTTTAACCCTTTCACTCATATAGACGCTGAAAAATCTGCATAAAAGATAGCTAAATTGTTAAATAAAGTTGAAAATATTGTGGCCAAAGAAGAAATTGCTCATCATGTTTTCAAAGGTCGTCTGCTGCAGAGGCGTCCATGTTTAGTCATAGGTTATCCATTCAATTATAGAGATTTTTTATTTTTTGACAAAATATGTTCAAAGTCGTCTGCTGCAGAATTTTCGTTTGAGGGAAAGGGTTAAAAGATAATACATTCCTTCATCCTTTAACCCTTTCACTCATATAGACGCTGAAAAATCTGCATAAAAGATAGCTAAATTGTTAAATAAAGTTGAAAATATTGTGGCCAAAGAAGAAATTGCTCATCATGTTTTCAAAGGTTGTCTGCTGCAGAGGCGTCAAAACGTGTCTGCATCTGGGAGAGGGTTAAGCATAATTATATCATATATATAGAAGGCAAAGATGTCTGGGTCAAATGATTCTACCTGTATTTAAACCTATTAACTAACCCATACCCTCATATAGACACTTTCTGACGCCTCTACAGCATACGTATTTTTTAAAACATAGTGACAAAAGAAGAAATTGCTCGAAACGAGCAATTTCTCCTTTTGCAACAATGTTTTCCATTTTTAGTCATAGGTTATCCATTCAATTATAGAGATTTTCTATTTTTTGACAAAATATGTTCAAAGTCGTCTGCTGCAGAATTTTCGTTTGAGGGAAAGGGTTAAAAGATAATACATTCCTTCATCCTTTTACCCTTTCCCTCATATAGACGCTTTTTGATGCCTCTGCAGCAGACAGGTTTTTGAAAACATAGTGACAAAAGAAGAAATTGCTCAAAACGAGCAATTTCTCCATTTGCCACAATGTTTTCCATTTTTAGTCATAGGTTATCCATTTGATTATAGAGATTTTCTATTTGTTACCAAAATATGTTTTAAGTCGTCTGCTGCAGAATTGCCAATGAGGGAAAGGGTTAAGACAAATATTATTTCATATAATAGGTTACTGGTTAGATTCAGTAATCACCATGGAAATGCCTGAAAACATAACCCTTCCCCACATACAGAAAATCTGCAGCAGACGACAGACTACTCCAACTACTACTACTACATTTCAATTTTACCTAATCTTTAGAGTAACTAAATAGCAACTGAACACTTTAAAGTTTATCTTTGTTTCATATGCCAGTTACTAGCAAAGAATTATTTTGGACCCGCAAATTTATTGACTGGACCCCTCAAAAGATTAACCTGAGTCCTGGGGACTCCTTAACCCTTTCCCTGATATAGACACTTTCTGACGCCTCTGCAACAGACGGCTTTTTGAAAACATTGACAAAAGAAGAAATTGCTCGTTTTAATTTCTCCTTTAGCCACAATCTTTTTCCACTTTTAGTCATCGGTTATCTATTTAACTATAGAGATTTTCTATTTTTTGACAAAATATGTTCAAAGTTGTCTGCTGCAGAATTGTCATATGAGGGTAAGGGTTAAACGCAAATTAAATGTAAAACCCTGTGACAACTATTATGCTACCGAGGACTTTAAAGTCTAAACGAATCTTAAGAAATACATGTGATTTGGTGACCTTTCCAGGACAACTGACGAAATGACCATCAAATTCCCCCCGGAAATATGGTCACAATAATACGGGCACAAGGTAATTTGGTCACAGTAATGAGGGCACAAGGTAATTCGGTCACAGTAATAAGGGCACAAGGTAATTTGGTCACAGTGATACAGGCACAAGGTAATTTGGTCACAGTAATACGGGCACAAGGTAATTTGGTCACAGTGATACAGGCACAAGGTAATTTGGTCACAGTAATACGGGCACAAGGTAATTTGGTCACAGTAATACGGGCACAAGGTAATTTGTTCACAGTAATAAGGGCACAAGGTAATTTGGTCACAGTGATACAGGCACAAGGTAATTCGGTCACAGTAATACGGGCAAAAGGTAATTTGGTCACAGTGATACGGGCACAAGGTAATTTGTTCACAGTAATGAGGGCACAAGGTAATTTGGTCACAGTGATACAGGCACAAGGTAATTTGTTCACAGTAATGAGGGCACAAGGTAATTTGGTCACAGTGATACGGGCACAAGGTAATTTGGTCACAGTAATACGGGCACAAGGTAATTTGGTCACAGTAATACGGGCACAAGGTAATTTGGTCACAGTAATAAGGGCACAAGGTAATTTGGTCACAGTAATACGGGCACAAGGTAATTTGGTCACAGTAATACGGGCAAAAGGTAATTTGTTCACAGTAATGAGGGCACAAGGTAATTTGTTCACAGTAATGAGGGCACAAGGTAATTTGTTCACAGTAATGAGGGCACAAGGTAATTTGTTCACAGTAATGCGGGCACAAGGTAATTTGGTCACAGTAATACGGGCACAAGGTAATTTGGTAAAAAAAATTTTTTAGATTTTGGCAAATATTTATTTCCAATTGGGAAAAAAACAACGTTTTTTCAATTGGGAAGACACCGAATATCGACGTCACTTATATAAGGTAAAAAGGCCCTGAGTACAAAGTCATGTCATGTATGTATAACTATAAGGGGACCACTCTACTGATTCTAGTTGCCATGGTTCATGCCAGACGTACTGAAGCAAAATTAGAGTGGTACGAACGTACAAGACCAGTAAGTTTTAACCCTTTACCTCATACGACAATTCTGCAGCAGACGACTTTGAACGTATTTTGTCAAAACATGGAAAATCTCCATAATTGAATGGATAACCTATGACAAAAAGTGGAAAACATTGTGGTAAAAGGAGAAATTGCATGTTTTGTGCAATTTCTTCTTTTGTCACTATGTTTTCAAAAAGCTGTCTGCTGCAGAGGCGTCAGAAAGCATCTATATGAGGGAAAGGGTTAACTGGGACTACTTATAAGTATTAAAGCGACTGAACTCCAGATACCCAACTGTCGAAAAAAAATAAGTGTTATTTTTGTATTTGGGGCATTAAAATATGATAACTGACATAATTATTAAATACCCCTATAATCGGTGAGATTTTCTTGTTTTGGATACTTTTTCCATCGCAAATTCTACCCTGTCAGTAACGGGGTAAGTATTTTTAAATAGGAAAACCCCTTCATCGGGACAATTGAAAACGATTCAAGTTCACTTTATTGATAAAAAACTATACATTTTCTACCCTGGTTTTACTTGAATAACATAAAGAATAACATTTAGGGCGAATTCAAATTTTTTTTTTTTTTTTTTTCGTGACATCTGGATTTCAGTCGCTTTAATAGTAGTCCCAGGTATAAACACCAAGAATTTATCAATCTAGCTTGAAAAGCTGAGATATAAGAATCCAACTCATGTGCTGTGTTAAATTTCTATAGGCTCAGCAGTAATTTCATGGACTTGTATAGCCTGGGAACATTTTATTTAAGTCTAAGATCATCGTTCATTGTTTTAACCCTTTCCCTCATATAGACGCTTTCTGACGCCTCTGCAGCAGACGACTTTTTGAAAACATAAATCATAGGTTATCCATTCAATTATAGAGATTTTCCATTTTTTGACAAAATATGTTCAAAGTCGTCTGCTGCAGAATTGTCGTATGAGGGAAAGGATTAATCAAGCTGATTAATATTGATTCCAGTTGTTTAAAAAAACTTTGGACATATTTTGTTAAAAAACAGAAATTCTCTATGACAAAAAGGGGAAAACATAGTGGCCAAAGGAGAAATTGCTCGTTTTGAGCAATTTCTTCTTTTGTCACTATGTTTTCAAAAAGCCTTCTGCTGCAGAGGCATCAGAAAGCGTCTAAATTGTTCAACCAATCATTTTGTGATCAAATTTATAAGCAGAAGGGCATGGCAGTCCAAAACGTTAATTTCTAATCATTGTTAATAACCCTTTCCCACTTGTAGACGCATTTTGACGCCCAAGAAGCAGACGACTTTTGAAATCACAGTGGCAAAAGGAGACATTGCTGATAATTTCTCCGATTAATAATGCCATAATGATTTCAACTCGATTCAATATTTATACTTTCTTTTTTTTGAGATTTTTATATATATTTTCCCCTAGATTTTTGAAGTTGTCTGCTGCATATTTGGCATATGTGGGAAAAGTATTTAATGTAGAATCGCTCATCCACCCATAGGCTCTGGGAATTTGAAACCGGGTTGTCCCTGGTTCGATCCCCAGTCTCGGCACGACTAGTCATTGTGGTGTGCTCTTGGGTCAAGGCACATTCCTAGGCCTAGTACTGGTTTGTTTACCCAGAGATCTTAATAAGTGAATTTTGTCGCCCGAGGTATAACTGAAAACAAGGGCACCGCAAAGCGGATGCAACCCCCTCGGTATTTGATCATCACATTGAGTTCTCTTGTGATCAAGATCAGGCCTTCTAGACCTTGCCATATACTAACTGTATACCAAGTTTGGTTAGATCAGTCAAAGGATGTTCAGTGTAGAGTGGTCCACAAGGTTGTTGTATGGGGAAAATAGTGAAAGTCCATTTTTGACCTTGACCTTGACCATATGACCTTGAAAAAAAGTAGGCTTCTAGGACCATGCCATATACTAAACTGTATACCAAGTTTGATTAAGAGATTGGTGAAGAATGTTCAGTGTAAAGTGGTCACAAGGTTGTTACGGACGGAAAGTCCAATTTTGACATTGACCTTGACGTATGACCTTGGAAATAAAAAGGCTTCTAGACCTTGCTATATACTAAACTGTATCCAAGTTTGGTTAAGATCAGTCAAAGGATGTCAGTGTAGATGTGGTCACAATGTTGTTATATGGGAAAAAAGTCAGTCCAATTTTGACCTTGACCCTATGACCTTGAAAATAAATAGGTTTCTAGACCTTAACCATATGCTAACTGTATACCAAGTTTGGTTTAGATAGTCAAAGGATGTTTAGTGGTAGAGTGAGGTGGTCACAAGGCTGTTATATGGGAAAATAGTCAAAAGTCCAATTTTGACCTTGACCATTGACCGTATGACCTTTGAAATATTATATAGGCTCTAGACCTCTGCATATACTAACTGTATACCAAGTTTGGTTAAGATCGGTCAAAGGGATTCAGTGTGGATTGGTCACAAGGTTGTTACTGATGGACACATGGACGCACAAACGAACAGGCCCCCATTACTGTATCCCCTCTCAAACTTGTATGACGAGGGTGAATAATGTTGAAAGCTAGCAAAAAACACCCAATAAAATAAAAAATCATCAACCCATACACATAACAATGCTAATTTACAGTAGGACCAAGTAACAACTTACAAGACAGATACATCCTACAGGATACAGTGGTACATGCATTAAACAGGTCTTTTTCCCTCCTCAATTACACAATGAAACCCGATGTTTGTGGGTGCTCATTGGATTGATTGGGGCTTAACCCTTTCCTCATATAGACGCCTTTTCTGAGCCTCTGCAGCAGACGGCTTTTTGAAAACACAGTGACAAAAGAAGACATTGCTTAAAACGAGCAATTTCTCCTTTTGCACAATGTTTTCCACTTTTAGTCATAGGTAACCAGTCAATATAGAGATTTTCTACTTTTTGACAAAATATGTTCAAAGTCGTCTGCTGCAGAATTGTCATGTGACAGTAAGGGTTTTACGCTGTTTTCAACCTTTTTTCACATACTTAATAACTTATAAATTGTTATGCGTTTCCTGGCTTTCTCATACCATACTCGGCACAACATACTTTCCAAGCAACCGGCTGTTTTTCAACATAGACTGTAAGCTCATTGGTGGAAGATGAATGACGCTTACAAGTCACAGTGACTTTTTTCAAATGGTCGGGAAAGGCTGTTGACCAAGCTGTGATTAGAACTCACACAACCCTGGATTGACAGCCCTGATTGAGCTACTGGGGCTCTGCTCAGTGAGACAATTCTTTTGAGTACCAACAACAAAGAGTTTGAGTGTCAAATAAGGATTTAAGAAAATGCGAAACGCTCTTCTTCTATAGCGCTGAATAAAAATAAGTTCCATACACAATTTCTGCCAATTTTAAAAACATGACCAGAGTAATTAATTATTTTTCCAAGTAAACAAAATGAAAAAGAATCCAAACACCACAAACTATTACCATTTACGATAAATAACAAACTCGAGAAACAAAATTGTATTAACAGTTATAAGTGTTAATAGGTTAATAAGCGTCTAACTCAGTCTGATCAAAACACGAGCTTATTGCTTGCAATATGCATTCCAATGACGTACCTTTCTTCTTATAATATCGTTGAAATTGTTTTTCACTCGATTTAAAAATCCTATATGTCTTCCAAACTCTTTGAAAACTGCAACACGAATTCGTAGAAAGTGAAATATTGTCGATGATTCTAGTGACATTTGTTTACAAAATGTTCCTAAGCGTTTAGTGACAGTGATGAAGAAGTGAGACTTCGTACCAATTTAATATCGTACCAGGAAACTTCGTACCATATAATTTGTCCTTTCATCAGAATGTTTTTAGAAGTAATTTTCAAAACTCATCTGTTGCATTTATTCTGTACATAATTTTCTTCAGGTACCATGTCTGTTGTCCCTACTGTCCCCAGACCAGTGATACGAATGCAGACTCTCAATAACTGACTGAAAAGGAGCATGATATCACCTTTCCTACCACTTTCTGGGCGGTTTCCCCCATCTATCAGTCATTGAATCAGACGAATTATGAAAAATTGTAGGAAAAGGAGATGCCGTTTTAATGAGCGAAGGCTCCATTTCTAACAAGATTTTTTCCTCTCTCTCTCTCTAAGACACTTAATTACCACCCTTACAAAGACACTTAGATAAATAGTTTATTTTTATTTTTTATAACGGGGTTGTTCTCATTTGCATATTAATGTTAATGTCTCTCTCTGTCTGTCTCTCTGTATGTCTCTCTATCTGTCACTCTGTCTCTCTGTCTCCTGTCTCTCTGTCTCCACTGTCTCTCTGTCTCTCTATCTCTCTCTCTCTCTCTGTCTCTGTCTCTGTCTCTGTCTCTGTCTCTCTCTCTCTCTCTCTCTCTCTCTCCTCTCTCTCTCTCTCTCTCTCTCTCTCTCTCTCTTCTCTCTCTGTGTGTGTGTGTGTGTCTCTCTCTCTGTCTGTCTGTCTGTCTCTCTGTCCTCTCTCTGTGTCTGTCTCTCTCTATGTCTCTCTGTCTCTGTCTCTCTGTCTCTCTGTCTCTCTGTCTCTCTGTCTCTCTGTCTCTGTCTCTCTCTCTCTCTCTGTCTCTGTCTCTGTCTCTCTGTCTCTGTCTCTCTCTGTCTCTCTCTCTGTCCTCTCTCTCTCTCTCTCTTTTTTGTGTGTTCTTCTCTCTCTCATCTCTCTCTCTCTCTCTCTCTCTCTCTCTCTCTCTCTCTCTCTCTCTCTCTCTCTCTCTCTCTCTCTCTCTCTCTCTCTCTCTCTCTCTCTCTCTCTCTCTCTCTCTCTCTCTCTCTCTCTCTCTCTCTCTCTCTCTCTCTCTCTCTCTCTCTCTCTCTTTTAACCCCTTTGTAAACAATGCAAATTTAGGTGCCATTGCTCAGAAAGAGCAATGGCACCTAAATTTACATTATTACCAACAAAAATGAGTTAACGCTTATAACAACTTTATGGCGAGGTGATTAACCTTGGTAAAAAATACAATTTTAGTTACAACCGTTTCACACCAAGCCCTCGATATAGAAGGGTTCTGCAGCAGACAACCTTGAAAACATCAAGATTAAAATAATGAAAAGCTCTACCTGTGAGGATATAATAATTGAATGACAAGAAAGTGTGACATACTAAAGGAGAAACTGCTCTTTATGAACACGATGTTTTCTCAACCCACGCTACACAGTGGATAATAATCGTAGAATGCGGTTCTCGTCTAGGATATTCTTAAGTTGTGTTCTGATGTGTTCTGATGTAATACATTTTCAGTCGCATCTAGCGAGTAAGGGTTTTATTTCGACCGAGAGAGACCACAAACAAAAAATATGGTTGTAACATCGACTTGTTATTTTGTCGGAAATCGATTGATAGGGGTTTAACAGTTTCAGCGCCACAGGCAATATCGAGGTTTTTTGCAAACAATGCAGATTCAGGTGAGTCAGCTCGTAACGAGCTGTCTCACCTGAAATCAGTATTGTTTGCCTTTTAGTTACCAAAATAGTCAAACACTTTCATAAATTGAGAAATGGACACACCCGATTTTGAACATGGAAGAGTCTACTTTAAACAATTCGGCGCTGAAAGAGTTAACACTGTTTTCAACAATGTTTTTGTCAGTCATATCAAGGCGGTGGGTTCGCATATCCATGCGTGTCCTGTCTTTCTAACTCACACAACAGTCTCCCAAAGCAACTGGCTACGTGTCTACAAAGACTGTCAGCCCATTGATGGATTACAAATGGCGCTTGTCACAATAATTATGGACAGTTATCAGACAAAATGTTGGTAGAGTTGGGGTTCGAACTCACAACCCCTGGAGTGATAGCCCGCGTGGCTACAGAGGCTCGGGTTGTCATAAATAACACATGAATTGTATATGAAATCGAAGAGTAAAGGCTATGATTACACTGTGCGTATGAAAATGCGCATACGAGTTTTAACTGTGCCTATGAAAATGCGCATACGCGTTTTAACTATGCGTATGACAATGCGCATACGAGTTTTAACTGTGTGCTGATGCATGATTGATTAAATGATTGATTATTTGATTGATTGATTGATTGATTGATTGATTGATTGATAGGTTGATTGATTAATTGGTGTTAAACGATCTTTTCAATATGTTTTTCAGTCATATAACCGCGGCCGGTGCACATACCCATGTGTTTTATATGATTGATTTATTGATTACTGAATTGATTGATTGATTGATTGATATATTGATTAATTGATTAATTGATTGACTAATTTGTGTTAAACGATTTGTTTCAATATGTTTTTCAGTCATATAACCGCGGCCGGTTCACATACCCAGTTGTTTTATATGATTGATTTATTGATTACTGAATTGATTGATTGATTGATTGATATATTGATTAATTGAATAATTGATTGACTAATTGGTGTTAAACGATTTGTTTCAATATGTTTTTCAGTCATATAACCCCGCGGCCGGTTCACATACACATGTGTTTTATATGATTGATTGATTGATTAATGAATTGATTGATTGATAGGTTGATTAATTGATTAATTGATTGACTAATTTGTGTTAAACGATTTGTTTCAATATGTTTTTCAGTCATATAACCCCGCGGCCGGTTCATATACCCATGTGTTTTCAGATTTTCGCACACCAGCACTCCACACAACAGTCTTTTCAGTTTTCTTGTGTCTGTATACTATAATATCATAATAGCACCTGTTTCTACTTGTAATTATGTACATATAAATTTCCCACTGCTGATGTAACTTTAATATCAATCTAAACAACTCTTCATCAATTGAAAGCAAATGGAACAAAGTATTTGAAAGCTAAACACCTCACATCTGATATTACTTGTATTCTTCCTCCCTGGATGTAATGAAAAGCATTGGAAAAGGAAAGAAATTTAACTACATGTTGTGGTTTGTCTCCTTTCCACAATGTTTTTCTTTCCGTTACATTTTCGTTCCGAAACTAAAGAATGATCCTTATTGTATGTTATTTTCCCTCCAATGGAAACCCCGACTTAAATTTGTACTTGTGTACATGGTTAGCCATGAATACCCTGCCTCTCATAAGCAGAGTATCCATGGAAGACTAAGTACAATCCTCCCTTTAGATGTCATCACGTGATAGTATTTAAATAGATCTCAAGTAATTATTTCATTTCCTCATGTTATACTGTATGTACCGAGATATGTAATAAAGTTATGTTCTGTTCTGTTCAAGCAACTGGCTGCATTTCCACATATACTTTTTTTCCCATTGGTGGAAGATGATTCTCGCATTGACTTTAATCAAACGATGGAAAGAAGGTTGAGCCATCGGGGAATCGAACTCACAACCTATTAATTGAAAGCCTGTGTCGCTACGGGGCTCGGCACGAGCAATCGGAATGCGCCAACCATGCCGCAGCTAAACGATGACATGTCCGTGAATTGCATAGCGTCAGGTATACGATTTTTCATCCTCGGTACCAACGCTATTCATACAATATATGATATTATAGCCTGAGTACCGAGGATGCGATTTCGAAACTCTGAAGAAAATTAACAAACAGGATCTAATATTTCTGCTGACTCAGGCTCGGCAGAAACGACATCAAAATATATACTTTAGGAAATCAATTGATTGATTGATTGTTTGGTGTTTTACACCACTTTTCAACATTTGTTCAGTTACATCACGGCGTTTCCCGAGTAAGTTACCAGTACTAATGGTCCATTTTTCCTGACACCAGCCAGTCAGTCTTTATCGTAATGCTAAACCCCGCAACCCTGAGCGCCAAGGAATGCAGCCCATTACTACTACCATTTTAAAGTCTTTGGTATGATTGATTGATTGAGTGATTGATTGATTGATTGATTGATTGATTGATTGATTGGAGTTTAACGCCGTTTTTAACAATTTCTCAGTCATATCACGGCGTCCAGTTCACCTTCTCATATGTTTCCTGGTTTTCGCACACCAGTAGGCCTACTCCACACAACAATCTTCCCAAGCAACTGGCTGCTTTTCCACATAGACTTAGCCCATTGGTGGAAGACGAATGACGCAGGTCGCATTGACTTTTTGTCAATGATCGGAGAGAATGTTGGCCGAGCCGGGATTCGAACTCACAGTCCCTGGATTGACAGCCCCGCGTCGTTACCGACTGAGCTACCGGGACTCGTCTTTGGTATAAACCCACACCCGAGGCGGACGCTCTATCACTACAACAACAACGAGACGGTCTATCCTTCTATGCAAAGCGATGCACCCGGGTAGCTCAATTGGTAGCGTATCTGACTCGTGATCTGGAGGTCACGGGTTCGATACCCGGTTGCGGCGACATTCTTTCGGGCGATGTTTTCCATTGCCTCTCACCTCTGATCTATGTGAGAAAGTAGTCAGTGGCTTCGAAAGAATGTTGTGTAAGTACTGGTGTGGGAAAGCCAGGAAAACATGGGTAGGTGCACTGACCGCCGTGATATGACCAAAGCTGTTGAAATCGGCGTTAAACTCCAAAACAAACAAACAAACAAACTACAACAACGAGACGGTCTGTCCTTCTATGCAAAGCGATGCACCTCAATGACGGACATGCAGTATGTGTGTCATCATGTCGTGTAAATAGTTCAACTTCTATCTTATCGCGTGTGTCTTGTTTATCATGAAACAAGTCATAGTTAAAGATAAACCCTTTCCCACATACAACAGATCTGCTGCAGACGACTTTGAAAGCATGGTGACAAAAAACCTGAAAAATCTCCATAAAAAAAAGCTTAGTTGTTAAAAAAAAAGTTATTTCTTTTGCTATCGCGTCAAAATGCATCTGAAGGTGGAAAAGATTTAACCCTTTCCCACATACAACAGATCTGCAGCAGACGACTTTGAAAACATAGTGACAAAAACCTGAAAGATCTCCATAAAAAAAACCTTAATTGTTAAATAAAGTTGAAAACATTGTGGCCAAAGGTGAAATTGCTCATCAACGAGCAATTTCACCTTTGGCCACACTGTTTTCAAAAGTCGTCGTCTGCTGCTATTGCGACAAAATTCGTCTGCAGGTGGGAAAAGATAAACCCTCTCCCACAAATAACAAATCTGCAGCAGACGACTTTGAAATATAACCGATTTATTTTTTGGGGGGAAACTCCCTTTAAATGAACGTACAATCATTGAATAGAGTTAACCCTTTCCCTCATACGACAATTCTGCAGCAGACGACTTTGAACGTATTTTGTCAAAACATAGAAAATCCCCATAACTGAATGGATAACCTATGACAAAAAGTGGAAAACATTGTGGCAAAAGGAGAAATTGCACGTTTTGTGCAATTTCTTCTTTTATCACTATGTTTTCAAAACGCCGTCTGCTGCAGAGGCGTCAGAAAGCGTCTATATGAGGGAACGGGTTAAAAACATTGTGGCAAAAGGAGAAATTGATCGTTTCGAGCAATTTCCTCTTTTGTCGACATGTTTTCAAAAAGCCATATGCTACAGGACCGTCAGAAAGCGTCTACATGATGTTAAGGGTTAAATGAAAAATGCAGCATGTTTATCATGAATCATATCTTTGGTTAACCCTTTCCCCACATAATACAGACGAGTTCTGAGTGCGCCCGTCGCATCAGACGACATTTGAAAGCATTGGTGGTAAAAGGCGAAATTGCTCATCGTGAGCAATTTCTCCTTTTTGCCACAATGTTTTTTCGACTTGATTCGATATATATTTCTTTCTTTTTTTTTTTTTTTGACTAAAATGTTTTCAAGGTCGTCTGTTGAAGATTTGTTGTATTTGGTTTAACGCCAATCCCTTTCCTACAAGCACGTGACCTTAAACACGTGTGTGCAATACAACGGGAAACCAATCTGACTTAAAGTACACGATGATCCTATGCGTAGCGTTAATAGGAGATGATCTTTAATGAGATTGAATAGAAAATGTTCGTACATGATGAAATGACTATTGAATAAAAAATTAAAACATTGTGACAAAAGTAGAAAATGCGAATTACAAGCACTAGAATCAATGTCTCCCTTTGTCACGATGTTCAAAAGTCGTATTCAGCAGATGCGTTAACCCTTTCCCACATACAGAAAATCTGCAGCAGACGACTTTGAACATATTTTGTCAAAAAATAGAAAATCTCTATAATTGAATGGATAACCTAGGACTAAAAGTGGAAAACATTGTGTCAAAAGGAGAAATTGCTCGTTTTGAGCAATTTCTTCTTTTGTCACTATGTTTTCAAAAAGCCGTCTGCTGCAGAGGCGTCAGAAAGCGCCTACATGGGGGAAAGGGTTAAAAGGACAATCTCTTTCCTACAAACAGGTGACATTGAACACGTGTGTGCAATACAATGAGAAAATCTCCATAAATAAGGATATGATTATTGAATAAAAATTAAAACATTGTGACAAAAGTAGGAATTGTGCAAAACAAGCACTACAATTTCTCCTTTTGTCACGACAAAGGTCGTATGCAGTTGACGCGTTAACGTGCCTCCGTATAATATGGGAAAGGGCTTATATGAGCCGTCTCGCTAGAAAATCAACATTGTGGTCTCTGCGTAAAGTATCGACCCGGATCAGCCTAAGCTTGCCGCGCAGGCTCATCCGGGCATACACTTTTCGCCTTCTGTGGATGTTCTGTTTCAAGAATCATTACTGTATACCTCTATCCCCCCCAGAGACGGAATGTGTCGGCCCGGATCAGTCTGCGCGGACTGCGCAGGCTGATCTGGGTCGATACATTACGCAGAGGCAGACACTGTCGGCCCTGATCAGTCTGCGCAACCAGCTCACATACCCGTGTGTGTTCTGGCTTTCCTCACACCAGTATTGCAAGCAACCGGCTGCTTGTTTTTCCCCACATAGACTGTTAGCCCATTGTCGATTGTCGCTATAAGCCTTTGTTAAACGTCGGAATGTCGGGATGTTGACCCAGCTGGGGTTCGAACTGACAGCTCTTGGATTGACAGCCCGCGTCGCTACCAACTGTGCTACCGGGGCTTGACGGAATTTAATAATGTTGAAAACATTGAGGCAAATGTTTATAGATCTGCTCGATATATCAAGGTCGGGTTTATATAACTAATGTTGATTTAATACTTGATCAGAAGAATCTGTTAATGATTATTTGTATCTCAGTCCTGTACTAATAAAGCCTGCCTGGTAAATGCTAACAATGTTGTTGTTGTTGTTTATAGGGGTATGAAAGAAGTATAGCTAAGACGTGTGTTTATCCAGAGACAAATAAACACATGTGTTTTTATGTCTGGTTTATCTAGTGTTAAAGCATTACATGTATATAATTATGCTGTTTATGGGATACAGATGATTACAGGTATGTCACAGAAAACTAACATTCTCTTATTTCCTAATAGTGGAGACCCTGATCATACTGCATAAGTACATACTTATCAGGATGTTCATTTTTATGAAATAAGAGAATGCTTTTTTCTTGTGACATACCGGAAATCATCTTATAAAGTTTACAGTATAATTAGTTTAGCACTAGATAAACATTTACTTGACCGCCCCAATGGTGTTGTGGTAGAGCGTCCACCTCGGATTCGGGAGGTCACAGGTTTGATCCCTGGCCGGGTCATACTACATTAAAAATGGAAGTAATGGCTGCCTTCCGTGGCGGTTGAAGGTTGCAGGGTTTGCATTACGACTGACTGACTGATGTTAGTATAAATGGACCATTATGACTGGTAACTTACCCAGTAAACTCCTTGATATAACATCATAACAAATGTTAAAAGCGGCTTTTAACACCAAACAATAAACATTTACTTATTATGTAACTTAAGATGATTTCAGGTATGTCACAGACAACTGTGGAAATAAGATAATGTTAGTTTTCTGTGACCTACCAAGTCATCTTTTGTCCATGAACAGCATTTATATTACTTTTAAAAGCACGAAATAAACATACTTATTGTGTATACATTGTATATATGCCTCATTGAACTAAGTGTGTTTTTATAACAGTTATGTACATGTTTTAGCTCAACACGGTTTGTATATGACACCATACCTTTAACCCTTTCCTTCATACGACAATTCTGCAGCAGACGACTTTGTACATATTTTGTCAAAAAATAGAAAATCTCTATAATTGAATGGATAACCTATGACTAAAAGTGGAAAACATTGTGGAAATAGGAGAAATTGCACGTTTTGTGCAATTTCTTCTTTTGTCACTATGTTTTCAAAAAGCCGTCTGCTGCAGAGGCGTCCGAACGCGTTTATATGAGGGAAAGCGTTAAATAGGTTTGATATAGTTGTGTTTACGATTCTAACCGTTATGCTGTACATGAACGGGTCTGTTTTTAAAATCCTGAAATCTTAAAGAAAAGTATAATTCGTGAGTGTGTGCTCTTGTATAACATGTTTGTGGTTGCTTTCAGCTTATATTAACCACGCTCGATGTCTGCTTCCTGGAGACCTAACCAGTTCTCGCGCCGTTTGTGTGTAAAAATCCAAAAGGCAGAACCCGCTCATCATGGGATATTGGAACCCGTAACCTTTGGTACGATTGGTCGACGCTTTACCGCTGTACAACTGTCTTCTACAGAACCCGTAACCTTTGGTACGAGAGGTCGACGCTTTACCGCTGTACAACTGTCTTCTACAGAACCCGTAACCTTTGGTACGAGAGGTCGACGCTCTACCTCTGTACAACTGTCTTCTACAGAATCCGTAAACCTTTGGTACGAGAGGTCGACGCTTTACCACTGTACGACCGTCTTCTACAGAACCCGTAACCTTTGGTACGAGAGGTCGACGCTCTATCACTGTACGACTGTCTTCTACAGAACCCGTAAACCTTTGGTACGATTGGTCGACGCTTTACCACTGTACGACTGTCTTCTACAGAACCCGTAACCTTTGGTACGATTGGTCGACGCTCTTACCTCTGTACAACTGTCTTCTACAGAATCCGTAAACCTTTGGTACGAGAGGTCGACGCTTTACCACTGTACGACTGTCTTCTACAGAACCCGTAACCTTTGGTACGAGAGGTCGACGCTCTATCACTGTACGACTGTCTTCTACAGAACCCGTAAACCTTTGGTACGATTGGTCGACGCTTTACCACTGTACGACTGTCTTCTACAGAACCCGTAACCTTTGGTACGAGAGGTCGACGCTCTATCACTGTACGACTGTCTTCTACAGAACCCGTAACCTTTGGTACGAGAGGTCGACGCTCTACCACTGTACGACTGTCTTCTACAGAACCCGTAACCTTTGGTACGAGAGGTCGACGCTCTACCTCTGTACAACTGTCTTCTACAGAACCCGTAACCTTTGGTACGAGAGGTCGACGCTCTATCACTGTACAACTGTCTTCTACAGAATCCGTAAACCTTTGGTACGATTGGTCGACGCTTTACCACTGTACGACTGTCTTCTACAGAACCCGTAACCTTTGGTACGAGAGGTCGACGCTCTATCACTGTACGACTGTCTTCTACAGAACCCGTAACCTTTGGTACGAGAGGTCGACGCTCTACCACTGTACGACTGTCTTCTACAGAACCCGTAACCTTTGGTACGAGAGGTCGACGCTCTACCTCTGTACAACTGTCTTCTACAGAACCCGTAACCTTTGGTACGAGAGGCCGACGCTCTACCACTGTACAACTGTCCTCTACAGAACCCGTAACCTTTGGTACGAGAGGCCGACGCTCTACCTCTGTACAACTGTCTTCTACAGAACCCGTAACCTTTGGTACGAGAGGCCGACGCTCTACCACTGTACAACTGTCTTCTACAGAACCTGTAACCCTTGGTACGAGAGGTCGACGCTCTACCTCTGTACAACTGTCTTCTACAGAACCCGTAACCTTTGGTACGAGAGGTCGACGCTCTACCACTGTACAACTGTCTTCTACAGAACCTGTAACCCTTGGTACGAGAGGTCGACGCTCTACCTCTGTACAACTGTCTTCTACAGAACCCGTAACCTTTGGTACGAGAGGTCGACGCTCTAACACTGTACAACTGTCTTCTACAGAACTCGTAACCTTTGGTACGAGAGGCCGACGCTCTACCTCTGTACAACTGTCTTCTACAGAACCTGTAACCCTTGGTACGAGAGGCCGACGCTCTACCACTGTACAACTGTCTTCTACAGAACCCGTAACCTTTTGTACGAGAGGTCGACGCTCTACCTCTGTACAACTGTCTTCTACAGAACCCGTAACCTTTAGTACGAGAGGCCGACTCTCTACCACTGTACAACTGTCTTCTACAGAACCCGTAACCTTTGGTTCGGGAGGTCGACGCTCTACCACTGTACAACTGTCTTCTACAGAACCCGTAACCTTTGGTTCGGGAGGTCGACGCTCTACCACTGTACAACTGTCTTCTACAGAACTCGTAACCCTTGGTACGAGAGGTCGACGCTCTACCACTGTACAACTGTCTTTTACAGAACCCGTAACCTTTGGTACGAGAGGTCGACGCTCTACCTCTGTACAACTGTCTTCTACAGAACACGTAACCTTTGGTACGAGAGGTCGACACTCTATCACTGCACGACTGTCTTCTACAGAACACGTAACCTTTGGTACGAGAGGTCGACACTCTACCTCTGTACAACTGTCTTCTACAGAACCCGTAACCTTTGGTACGAGAGGTCGACGCTCTACCTCTGTACAACTGTCTTCTACAGAACACGTAACCTTTGGTACGAGAGGTCGACACTCTATCACTGCACGACTGTCTTCTACAGAACACGTAACCTTTGGTACGAGAGGTCGACTCTCTACCTTCCAAATAGTGTTTGTATGTGGAAAAGTGCTGAACGATAAATAATCGCACGATGACCGAGCAAATTTTTCGATGATCATAAACACAATAATAAAATGACAATAAATGACAAGTTGGACGTGAAAAACGCCCAGATTTATTATAATAATATATGATTATCGTTACTATGGTAACTTACTTTTTATCCGTTGTTGTAAACCACTAAATCAAATCATTTTTACGGCGACCTTTTGCGCAATTGCAGAATTATTTTATTCTTTGTGCAGACAATTTACAGGAAATGTGTTAGATTGAAAGTCATATTGACCAATCAAAGCTCAGCTTTTTATCCCATTCCCAAATACAACACATCGAGGGCTTGGCGTGAAACGGTTGTAACTAAAAACCTATTTTGAAATCCCTGGTTTACGGGTTATTTTGACCCCTTTATAAACAATGCAAATTTAGGTGGCATTGCTCAGAACGAGCAATGGCACCTAAATTTACATTGTTTTACCAAGAAAAATGTGTTAACACTTATTAAGACTTTTTGGCGAGGTGATTTAACCTTGGTAAAAAACCCATCAATTTTAGTTACAACCATTTCACGCCAAGCCCTCGACAGGAGCGTAGCTCCCTTTAGGTACTGTAGGCACGTGCCTACACATTTTTTTCTAAAAATGCCCCATAATGCAACTACGGCGATACACATCTGCGTAATGTATCGACCAGATCAGCCTGCGCTGTCTGCGCAGATTGATCTGGCCAACACATGTCGTCTAAGGGGGGATAGATAGAGTAGTGATTTCTGAAACAGAAAATCCACAGGAGGCAAAAAGTGTATATCCGGGTACGCCTGTGTGGCATGCTTAGGCTGATCCGGGTCGATACTTTACGCAGAGTCCACAATGTTGATTTTCTCACGAGACGGCCTACACATTGATTATTGCCAAGCTACGCCCCTGTTCGACATGTCCAGCAAGACGACTCGTAAAACTTACAGGAAATAGCAACTGGCTACTTTTCTACATAGACTTTTAGCCAATTTGGTGAGGTAACGCTTGACGCATGTCGCATTGACTTTTGGCAAACGTCGGAAAGAATATTGGCCGAGCTTGGGTTCGAACTTACCATCCCCCGAATTGACAGCCATCCTCTCGAACGACTGAGTTACCAGGACTCGGTACCTATATATTAATCTGTGTATTTCCTTTGTTACGCCGTTTTAAACAATTTTTCAGTTATATCACGGCGTTTCCTAGGTAAGTTATCAGTACTACTGGTCCATTTATCCTTCCATCAGCCAGTCAGCAGTTATTCTAACCCCGCAACCCTTATCGCAAAAATAGGGCAGCCATTACTACCATTTATAAAGTCTTTGGTATGACTCGACCAGGGATCGAACCCAAGACCTTCCGAACCCCCGTGGACGCTATACCACTACACCACCGAGGCGGTCGGTACCTTGATAAGAACTGTTGAGAAAGAACGAAAGTCACTTGGATTGAATTGATTGGGTGCAGTGCTTGGATTGTGGTGATAGACAGGACAAATGGATTGATAATATCGGGCTCTCAGTTATAGCACGGCGGCCAGTTCACATACTCATGCATTTCCTGGTTTTCTCACACCAGTACTCCACACAACAATCTTCCCAAGCAACTGGCTGCTTTTCCACATAGACTTAGCCCATTGATGGAAGACGAATGACGTATGTCGCATTGACTTTTGTCAATCGTCGGAAAGAAAGTTGGCCGAAAGTTGATTCGAACTCACAATCCCTGGATTGACAGCCCGCGTCGCTATCGACTGAGCTACCGGTAAAAATAGGCACGAAGGACTGGAACTAAAACCGTTTAACATAATGTTGTTCGTGGTTTCATTTCGTCGTCATCGAATTTCCGTCCGGAGGCTGATACTATTGTGAAAACGTTCTCGAGGCTTTCCCAATGATGTCCCTTATTGAGCGCTATTGTAACTATCCTGAAAGAGCTGACTTGACCAGGGCTTGAACATTGGACCTTTTGATCGGAAGGCGAACACGCTATCACGTCGTAATAAAAGCTAGCTCCATAGCAACGCAGTATAAGTGTCCCCTTTTAAATATACATTTGCCGTTACTACATGGACAAAACCAGCACTTTCCCCTTTTCCCACACAGGTTTTAACCCTGCATCATAGGTGTACCTTCAACATTTAGATGTCACTGTTAGATGTTAGATGTTTATATAACAGATAAGTTGAGTTATCAATCAATGGGTTGTGATTTCGAACCCAAGCTCGGTCAACATTCTTTCCGACGTTTCAGAAACGTCGAAATGTGACGAAGCCCGGCCGGGTAGCTCAATTGGTAGCGTATCTGACTCGTGATCTGGAGGTCACGGGTTCGATACCCGGTTGCGGCGACATTCTTTCGGGCGATGTTTTCCATTGCCTCTCACATCTGATCTATGTGAGAAAGTAGTCAGTGGCTTCGAAAGAATGTTGTGTAAGTACTGGTGTGGGAAAGCCAGGAAAACATGGGTAGGTTAGCACTGACCGCCGTGATATGACCAAAGCTGTTGAAAGCGGCGTTAAACTCCAAACAAACAAACAAACAAACAAACGAATTATGACGAACGTTATTCGTCTTCCACCTATGGGCTAACACTACATGTGGGGAAGAAGCCAGTTGATTGGAAAAGTATGTTGTTTGGAGTACTGGCGAGAGAAAGCCAGAAAAAAGCTATGGTAGGTGAACTGGCCGTCGTAATAGGACTGAATTATTGTTAAAAAACGGCGTTAAACCCAAATTGATCAATCAAACAATCGAAGCAGACAACTCTAACGATATTTAATCTTTCGTGAAAAACTTTGGTGAAAGAAATGGGGACTTTCACGTTATTTATACAATATCTTCATCGTTTTGAGTTTATCATGACATCCAGATCAAGAACGTAACGTTACTTATACAATATCTTCATTATTTTGAGTTTATCATGACATCCAGATCAAGAACGTAACGTTACTTATACAATATCTTCATTATTTTGAGTTTATCATGACATCCAGATCAAGAACGTAACGTTACTTATACAATATCTTCATTATTTTGAGTTTATCATGACATCCAGATCAAGAACGTAACGTTACTTATACAATATCTTCATTATTTTGAGTTTATCATGACATCCAGATCAAGAACGTAACGTTACTTATCTGGGCCCCGTGATCAACTACAAGTTACCACAATACCATATAAATAACATGAAATCCTTCAGCGTTTTTGGCGAAAAAATTCTTGAAAATTATCTGTTAAGTGGTGGCATTTATATGCCACCGTAGATAAATCCTTCAGCGTTTTTGCGAAAAAATTCATGAAAATTATCTGTTAAGTTGTGGCATTTATATGCCACCGTAGATAAATCCTTCAGCGTTTTTGCGAAAATTTTCATGAAAATTATCTGTTAAGTTGTGGCATTTATATGCCACCGTAGATATTACATCAAAGCCAACGTTTCTAATACTGAAGAGGTTTGCGTATAATCTGTGTCGGGGACTATTTGACTGATTGATTGGTTCGGGTTTAACGCTGTTTTCAATTGTTCAATTGTTTCATGGCGGCCAGTTCACATATTCATGTGTTTCATGGCTTGCTCACACCAGTACTCTACACAACATACTTGCCAAGCAACTAGCTGCTTTTCCACTAAGACTTTTAGCCTATTGGTGGAAGACGATTGGCGCTTGTCACAGGGGTTCTATTTGATTCAAAAAAGAAAAATGAGTTTCATTATAGAATTTACAATGAATTTGAATGGCTTCCGAAAAAAGAAATCGGAAATAGTTGACGCCAAGAAAAAATAAATATATTTTCTTTATTGATATTACTAGATATATTTTGAAATTATAAGGCTTGCGGTCTTTCATTTCTGTGTCAGTTGAAAAACAACCACAAGAAATAATAAGGTATCTTTGTTGCCGATGGCCTTGGAGGTGTTTAGGTTTTTCTTCTCCTTCTTCTTCTTCTTTTCTTCTTCTTCTTCTTCTTCTTCTTCTTCTTCTTCTTCTTCTTCTTCTTCTTCTTCTTCTTCTTCTTCTTCTTCTTCTTCTTCTTCTTCTTCTTCTTCTTCTTCTTCTTCTTCTTCTTCTTCTTCTTCTTCTTCTTCTTCTTCTTCTTCTTCTTCTTCTTCTTCTTCTTCTTCTTCTTCTTCTTCTTCTTCTTCTTCTTCTTCTTCTTCTCTTCTTCTTCTTATTTTTCATCTTCTTCTCCTTCTTCTTACTTCTTGATTTATATCATCAACATTTCCTAATATCCATCGTCATCATCATCATTATCATCATCATCATCATCATTCATCATCATATTCTACTTCATTTTCTTCCTCTCATTATTTTTCTGTGTGTTCTTCATATTTTCCTTTTTCACTTTTTCTACTTCTTCTTGTTGTTCTTATTCTACGTCTTCATATTTTCCCCTTCTTCTACCTCTGATCATTCTTTTTTTCACTTCTTCTACCTCTAATCATTCGTTTTTTCACTTCTTCTACCTCTAATCATTCGTTTTTTTCACTTCTTCTACCTCTAAGCATTCATTGTTTCCACTTCTTCTACCTCTAATCATTCTTCTTTTCACTTCTTCTACCTCTAATCATTCTTTTTTTCACTTCTTCTACCTCTAATCATTCTTTTCTTCACTTCTTCTACCTTTAATCATTCGTTTTTTCACTTCTTCTACCTCTAATCATTATTTTTTTCACTTCTTCTACCTCTAATCATTCTTGTTTTCACTTCTTCTACCTCTAATCATTCGTTTCTTTTTAACTTCTTCTACCTCTAATCATTCGTTTTTTCACTTCTTCTACCTCTAATCATTCGTTTTTTCACTTCTTCTACCTCTAATCATTCGTTATTTTCACTTCTTCTACCTCTAATCATTCATTTTTTCCACTTCTTCTACCTCTAATCATTCTTCTTTTCACTTCTTCTACCTCTAATCATTCTTTTTTTCACTTCTTCTACCTCTAATCATTCGTTTTTTTCACTTCTTCTACCTCTAATCATTCATTGTTTCCACTTCTTCTACCTCTAATCATTCTTCTTTTCACTTCTTCTACCTCTAATCATTCTTTTTTTCACTTCTTCTACCTCTAATCATTCTTTTCTTCACTTCTTCTACCTCTAATCATTCGTTTTTTCACTTCTTCTACCTCTAATCATTATTTTTTTCACTTCTTCTACCTCTAATCATTCTTGTTTTCACTTCTTCTACCTCTAATCATTCGTTTCTTTTTAACTTCTTCTACCTCTAATCATTCGTTTTTTCACTTCTTCTACCTCTAATCATTCGTTTTTTCACTTCTTCTACCTCTAATCATTCGTTTTTTCACTTTTTTTTACCTCTAATCATTCATTTTTTCACTTCTTCTACCTCTAATCATTCGTTTTTTTCACTTCTTCTACCTCTAATCATTCGTTTTTTTCACTTCTTCTACCTCTAATCTTTCGTTTTTTCACTTCTTCTACCTCTAATCATTCGTTTTTTCACTTCTTCTACCTCTAATCATTCGTTTTTTCCCTGGTTCTCCTCCTTGTCTCCTCTGCATTGATATAACTGACTCACGAGAAGCAATTTCTTCTTTTGTCTTGTTTGACCTAGATGTGTTCAAAGAAAAGGTTAAGGAAGTGGTACGGTGTTCCGTTAGGGCCATCGTAGTTTCGCGGTTTCGACCTAGGGTCGACAGTTCGATAACCCTAGGTCGATATCAATATCGTACTTTCGCATCGCACTTTCGTACTATCGCATCGCATTATCGTACTGTCGACCCTAGTTTCGCATCGCACTTTCGTACTATCGCATCGCATTATCGTACTATCGACCTGGGGTCGATAGTACGATAAAGCGATGCGATAGTACGAAAGTGCGATGCGAAAGTACGATATTGATATCGCCTCCTCGCATCGTGGTCTCGCAGTTTCGCATCGCGTTTTCGCACTTTCGCATCGCGTTATCGTACTGTCGACCCCAGGTCGAAACCGCGAAACAACGATGACCCTAACGGAACACCGTAAATTGGCGTTAAAGGAAAACTGAGGAGTATAAACCGTCTGCTTGTAAACCCATATACAACACATCTGCAGTTGATGACTTTGAAAACATTTCGTCAACATTCCGGAAACTCTCAACTATTGGATAAAGTGGAAAGCATTGTTGCAAAAGGAGAAATTGCTCATTATGAGAATTTCTCCTTTAGTCACAAACAATTCAAAGAGTCAGTAAATGAGAAAGTGTTACACGCAGATATTTGCTTTCAGGTCACAGATAACTTCTTAGATTAATTTTTTAAATTAAAACGAAGTAACGATTAATTTTCACTAAACCCTTTCCTACTTGCAGTCACATCTTCGGCATGCGGGTTTTTTAAAAAAACATTGTGACAAACGGAGAAATTGCTCATAAAGAGCAATTTCTCCTTTTGTCAAAATGTTTTCAACTTTATTTAATAAAAAGACGTTCATTTATATCATCTGTTCCCCTCACTTTAGCCTAGATAGTTTCAAAGTAGACGCCCTCAGAGTTGGTGTATGTGGGAAAGGATCAAGAGGTATTTAAATAGATAAATTACGGTTAACATACATTTTAATCTTAGACTCCTCCTCTTTTTGGGTGGTAACTGGTTAACCGAAAAGTAGCGTTTTAATCGATACAATGCCCAGTCAACGATGATAACCAAGGCTTACGCATCAAACAATCCAAAATGAACCCTATTCCTTTTATAGACCTTTTCTTTCGTTCGATTGTAAACGGGAGAAAGAGGTCAACATGTAATAAGAGAGATGAATCCTTTTTAAGGGATGATCACACTGTGAAAATAACTTTATTTTGTTATTTGTACAAGACAATCATTTTTCCACAACGTCAAGATTAAGACATTTTCGTTGTTTTGAGTAAAAGGTAGTACACATTTAACCCTGTGGCACCGCCTCGTAGAGTTATTGATAGAACGTCCACCTCGGGTGCGGGAGGTTGCGGGATCGATCTCCCGGACAGGTCATACCAAATACTTTATAAATGATAGTAATTGCTGCCGACATATGCTCCCAGGGTTGCGAGGAAATCATAACGAAAGACTGGCCGGTTGCAGGATAAACTGACCAGAATGAAAGGTAACTTACCCAGACAACGCAGTGATATAACTGGAAATTGTTGAAAGTGGCCCCAAGCACCGACACAATAAATCAATTAACCCGTTGTGTGCTGAAATCGATTGTGCGTGTCACCAGTATAGATCAAGGCCAACCGGCGGGGCAGGCTTTAAAGGTGCTGAACTCCAGATGGGGTTTAACATTTTGAAGTGTTGAAACTTCTGCAAATATTGCTAAAAATGACAACAGAGTAAGTAATAAATAGTTCATAACTATGTTGGCAGTAAATGTTGAAACTTCTGCAAATATTGCTAAAAGTGAGAGCAACGTAAGTAATACACAGTTTTGGCAGTAAATGTTGAGAAACTGTCAATTGAAAGTCATGAACATGTTCAAAAATCAATCAATCATTTTTACTGAGTAGACATATCCAGTAAGCCAAATTTTGAACATGTTCATGACTTTCAATTGACAGTTTCTCAACATTTACTGCCAAAACTGTGTATTACTTACGTTGCTCTCACTTTTAGCAATATTTGCAGAAGTTTCGACATTTACTGCCAACATAGTAAAAAGTCCAAATGGCTTATATACGGTGTCCAGAGAGCTAAATAAGGGAGAGTAAACAGGTACGTTATCATTCAATAAAACCTATGTTTTGGGAATTCAAAAGAATCGTCTCGCTGATTATTTTGAGTACCCACAACATAGGTTTTGGAGGTCGAATAAGGATTGTAGAAGTTGTAAAACGCCCCTTATATTGAGCTCGGGTGTCTTTTCGTAGTGTCTGAAAATGCGAAAATTATCAACTTTCCTAGATAAGTGATGATGTAGTACTCTATATCCCGTAATATATTTATTTTTATCAATCACATGACAATGCTTGTATCCGATGTAATATACCCATTACGTATTGCTTTACATGCGACACGTGTAATATAACATGACCGAATCAATATTTGTGTGTTCATCCGCGAATGTTTACACAATGGCTGAGAACGTGTATCCGGTAAACACAAACGTCACGATAGATGGAAGAGGTTACGGGACCATTATCGGTCATACAAATATATGTTTGAGTGATTAGTTAACAGTCTATAAAGTAGTACATGTTGGGACTATTTTCTGACAGCGAAAAAACGATTTTCTTTTTGCGTTTCGTCATGCGATAACAAGAATCTTACAATGAGCCAAAGGCTCGCTTAATAACACATTTTTTAAACTAGTTTAATACAACTTTATATAAATGACAACTCATGTCAGATCCTATATATACTAAATCAAACACTATCTTGCTGGTTCTCAAAGGAGCCGTCTTGGCTAGACAATTATTTTGATTATACGAAAGATAGCATATATGCATGTGTAATATAATGATTTAAGATCATGATTACAACATGTATCTAGATATACGCGACCTTCTATAAATATACGACAGATATCGTGATACGAAACGACGGATACAAAATCCGAAACAAATATGGGCGGTGTTCCAGGCAAACCAACCTTAACGTATAAACCTTAACCAATAAATACACTTTCGAATAAACAGATATGCCATGCTAAGGATACAATGGAAACTGCGTTGCAGAAGTTTATTGAAACCTTCTGTGACTAATTGAAGAAAAGTGCAGAGCTATATCAGACTGTGCTGATGCGCTGGCCGATATGGTTCTACACTGGTCGGAAATGCCCAGTGATGGGCATTGCTCTGACTTTGCGAAAAACGGGGTTTAACGAAATCCTCCAGAGCCTAAAAAAAGAAATGTGTTCCATCTTTCGTTTAACTTTAGAGTCATTGACCGACATTTTCGATTGAACTCGTTTGTACAAGTCTTAAATGAAATAAGAAATGATACAGTGAAAAAATATGTGACAGCTCACGAAAATCTTTCATCCATAGGAGGACAGCGTTACCGTAGTTAAGACTGTTGTTTGTTTATTTCTGTTACTTAATGTCCGAAACTAGCACGTGATGTAAACGTTGCGTCACATTGGTTACATTACTGTCTGATAACAAATACCACTAGGTAAATTTTGCTCGCGGAAATCTTCCAACCATGGGAGCACAGCGTTACCGTGGATAAGATTGTTGTTTGTTTATTTCTGTTGATTCATGTTCGAAACTAGCACGTGATGTAAACCGTTACGTCACATTGGTTTACCTCGTCAGATGGTACCGCTTAATTCATAATGTATTCTTTTGGACAAACTTTGCACCACTTATATGAATATAGATCTAATTCAATAAATAGTTTTTAAATACTAGTCTTCAATAAAAAACTATCTGCTAACGATAAACGTTGCGTTTGCCGGCGCCTGAATCCCGGAATTTTTGTTTCCAATTTGTATTTTACTGTTTTTACCCCCTCCCACTTTAATTGTGTCAGTGTTTCCATTTAAATGTATAATTTTACCCTTCGATCCTGATTCAACGGTCACCCCCTGTTTTCCGACAGTTTTTGAACCAGTCCCACCCTTGCCGGAAGCGGAAGAGCCTTCTCCACCGGAAGCACTACCGGGAGGGGCAACTTTCAAACCACTTCCGGTATTGTTCAATGTCAAAGGTTGACCACTATCGAGAACCAAGGGCATGTTACCATGTCCCCCAATTTGAACGCTGCCCCCAACACGAATCATGCTACGTTTCGGAACCACTGTTCGTTTCCCATGCATTAAAAACGGGCGGCGGCCACTCTTTGAAGCAATTTCAAGTCCTTTTCGTCTATTTGGAATCCCTACTGCCTCTCCGGCTTCTAATTCCTCAAATTCCGTGTGGAGTAGTGATCCATTTCTGGTGGTGGCAATTCCATTTAAAACATCGGCGCCGATTGTTATTGTTCCTCCAGGACCCCCAATGATTAAATCCCCCGTCGGCGTTTGGCCTTGAATCGTCAAGGCATTCCCGCCGAGGACAGACTTAGCGGCCATTACGCCCCCACGACGCGGGGAGTTTACCGTAGCTCTTGACGCAGATGTCCCCGCCGACGAAGAAGCTCTTGCGAAACTTCTTGGAGCGGAACGCACCGCTGGCGATAATAATAGTTGGCTTAACAATCTGGTCCGCTGCTGCGGCTGCTGAATGATTTGTAAACTCGGCTGCTGACCGTTCTGTAAGCCACCAATAAAGGAAAGCCCCGACGGCAGTGCCGGTTGCGTATGCTGTATTCCCAGTAATTCACCGATTGTCGGCTGAGTCTGCTGCTGCTGCACCCCGACGTCACCACCAACGAGAAGTCTCAACAAGCCAACGACCTCATTCAGGACCTCTCGTTGTTGTTGTTGTCGACGTTGTTGTTGTATGCTTGGTTGTGCACGTGGAGATATCTGAGATATCTGAGGCATTACGTTAAAGGGAATCGGACGGGAAACCAGCATTCTTTGCTGTCTCGGAACGACGTTCTGTACTCTTTGATTGGTTCTTCCGAAACGTCTTTCAGGACGAAGCATGACAAGCCGCATGGGTCCCCGTCGTCCTTGTACGCGTTGTTGCAGTCTGTTTGCTATTGGTAATCGGGTACCACCTCCTCGGGTATCAAATCTACCTGCAATTAAGAAACGAGGACAACATTTAAACACCTTTAAAATAAAAAACAAACAACAACACGTAATCGGACGGTGCTTCAGGAAAATCAACCTTAATGCCATTCGCGATTATTATAGCTCCAAATCAATTTGTGCGTCCTATGATTTTCCTCTTTTCTCAAATCAGTTACAAACTCCGAAGAAGCAGCTTCAAAGCCACAAAATAAATTTGGATTGAATTGTATGGCTTCGTCTAAACTTATCTAATTTACATCAATTGCGAAACAAGCTTTCAGCTTATATAAATCCCGCTTGCTTCCTGGAAACCTTACCAGTACTAGAAAAGTTCAATAGGGATCACGGAATTCGAACCCGGTACCTTTGGTACGAGAGGCCGACTCTACAGCCCTGCACCATTATCTTCCACAGGGGTTGAATAACACATGTGTATTGGACATAGACGTATAGGGTAATGATTCCTGACACAGAAAATCCACAGGAGGCGAAACGTTTCTGACCGGATTAGCCTGCGCGGCATGCTTAGGCTGATCCGGGTCGATACTTTACGCAGAGTCAACTATGTTTGGTTTTTATAGATTCATATAGATTCGTTTGTATTCTCTATATTATGGCAACAGAAAAACAAATATCGGCTACAACGAAATATATAATCTCTCAATTATATAGAGACAGTTCAGCTGGCGAGTCCGCTCCATTTGTTCAGGTTCTATACTCAGATGTCTAAATACGGTCGGGGGTATTCAGCTCTTCTCCCCACAATTTCTCTCTGTTACCTATGTTGTGGGTTCTCACTAAGACGATTCGTTTGAGAACTCACAGCATAGGCTTAGATGGTCCGATAAGGAATTTAGAACATGCAAAACACCGTTCTGATACTGTTGATATCTAATCCAACATTTTCATCTTGCTCCCCTACAATTTGGCATGAACTCTTTCAAATTGTAAACCTGTCAAGTCCATTTTAGAACTTAGAAAAGACACTGAAAGGGTTAACTCTTTCCCACATACAAGAAATCTGCAGCAGACAGCTTTGAACATATTTTGTCAAAAGATGGAATATCTCTATAATTAAATGGATAACCAATGACTAAAAGTGGAACACTTTGTGGCAAATGAAGGAATTGCTCATCATGAGCAATTTCTTCTTTTGCCACAATGTTTTCAAAAGTCGTCTGCTGCAGATGCGTCAAAATGCGTCTACAGGTGGGAAAGGGTTAAATCCCGGTTACAACTAAATTTCGATTATCTCCCCTATTATTTCGTTACACCAGGTGTTCTATGTTTAACACTTTCCCATATAAAACACACCAGTAGCAGACGACCTTTATATTATCTAGTTAACCCTTTCCCTCATATAGACGCTTTCTGACGCCTCTGCAGCAGACCGCTTTTTTAAAACATAGTGAAAAAAGAAGAAATTGCTCAAAACGAGCAATTTCTCCTTTTGCCACAATGTTTTTCACTTTTAGTCATAGGTTATCCATTCAATTATAGAGATTTTCTATTTTTTGACAACATATGTTCAAGGTCGTCTGCTGCAGAAATGTCGTATGAGGGAAAGGGCTAAAATAAAGTATATCTCTATATAAGAAGGTAATCTTACTGAAAAAGGCAGACGACATTGTGGCTAAAGGATTTTTTTTTTTTATTATGAGCAAACGTCGTCCGTATCATTGAAGTCAGAAACCGACTGTATAGGGATTATCCACCTAATAATGTACATGCACACAACATTAAAAACAAATGAGCCGTCCCGCGATAGAACCAACATTGTGGACTCTGCGTAAAGTTTCGACCCGGATCAGCCTAATAGCTTACCCGGATAGACACTTTTCGTTTCATGTGGATTTTCTGTTTCAGGAATCATTACTCAATACGTCCATCCCCCCTGAGACAGAATTTGTCGGCTCGGACAGCGCAGACTTATCTGGATCGATACACTACGCAGAGACCATAACGTTGGTTTTTCTCTCGGGACGGCTCAAATCGTAATCATCACTTACGTAATCTCATCGGAGATCGTTGTTGACCCGCAAAACTCCCCGCAGACGAACTCACCCCGCCGCCTGCTCCGCCTGCGGACGAGAAGGCCATTGATGAAGCGCCACCTGCCGACGACGATGCTGACGAGGACGCGGAGGATGAACGAAGTGGCGACTGCAAAACGAAACGATCTAATAGACCCTGTTGGCCCAAAAATCCGACGCCATTGCTCTGTATAATAAATAAAAAATATGAATAAAAGAAGATAAAAATATGAATAAAATAAGATAAAAATGAATAAAATAAGATAAAAATATGAATAAAATAAGATAAAAATAAGAATTTAACCTTTCCCACATACAACAAAATCTGCAGCAGACGACTGAAAAAAAAAAGGAAAAATGTTTTACAGAAGAAACAGGAAAAACTTCTTACAGAAAAAAAAAGAAAAATGTCTTACAGAAAAAAAAGGAAAATGTCTTAATGACAGGATTAATTTTTAACAAAGATGAAAACATTGTGACAAAAGGGGAAATTGCTCACTATGAGCAATTTCTGTCTTTATACAATGTATTCATAAGTCGCCTGCTACGGAGGCGTCAGAAAGCGTCTGAATGTGAGAAAGGGTTAACAAAGTTTCAACTTAGGATAGACTTTGTTGTCATAAAGAATCCCACGCAAATGTAAACTATTAATTTTCTTAAAATATGATTTAAGCACTCATAAGACAATTATAATAATTTATATAGGAGTACAATACGGATAGACTTTGTTGTCCAAGAGAATCCTGTAATAAAAGGTTAGAATAAGAATTAAGATAGAATTAAAATAATTATATAATTTGTTGTCCTAAAAATTCCGACACAAACTGTTGACTAAAATATGACATTACAACATTTTTAACGTTTTTTGATAATTATTTCTGTCATGTTTTGTTTTAACATTTCTGCCATGTTTTTATTACATCGCATGAAACAATCTATCGGGCACATTTTGATTCATGGTCCTTTTGTGTGTGTGTTATCAGAGACATATAAACACATATGGTCATTTAATGAGAAAAGTCAGAGAAATATAAGTCATAAAACCTATGTTTCGCATTGTAATTTTGAAAAGAACTGTACACCGTTTTAAAGATATATGTCTTGCCGACAAGACGCAATGTTTTAAATTGACAAAGAATACTTGACCGCTCTCATTTTGACCAATATAAAAAAAGTGGCGTTCACAAAAACAGGGCATTTGAAAAGAAAAATCAGAGAAATCTTAGTCATAAAACCTATGTTTTGCATTATGATTTTGAAAAAATTATACACCGTGTCAAAGTTATAAGACTTCCCTACAAGACGCAATGTTTTAAATTGAGACATAATAAATGAAAGCTGTCATTTAGACTGTCTTTTTGCTTATTGTAGTGAACGCTTGCTTCCTTCACATCAAAACAAAGAATCGCGGTCATTTTCAAGCCTCCGCTGAAAAGATCACGTGGTTTGTAAATCTCGATCAGTATACGTTTGACTCGCAAGACGTTTTAAGGATTTTGTTCTTCGTAAGGCATTTGGAATCACTATCTTACATACTGTATAGGAATATATTAATTTACTTTCGTCTAAGCCATATTCGTCCACTCTATAAATAGTCATGGACAAACAAAATCGATGTTTGCCAATAAAGGATTGTGTTGATGGGAATGGTATTGTTCCGTAAAAAGAGTTCATGTTTTTGTTTGTGTATTCAATCGATTTTTGGTAAGAATTGCAATACAACTGGGTCTTTTAGTAAGTCAACCTAAAATTCTATCTAAAATATCAGAAAACCGCAGAAAACCGCATTGGTTGGTCAAACCATTCTTGGACGTAATATGCATGCAACGTGTGAATTATTTATTTATCAGGACTCATAGATGTAAGTTCTGACTAAAACCCGTAAAGTGTGACCCTTCTGGTTTTACGCACAGTCTCGCCAGGGTCTTTATTGTCCGCCTACATCTGGACATGACATCGATGTACATTCTGACTCAGCCCCTGCCCCTATGACCGGGGGACACTCAATAAGAATGGCAGCCACAGTCTGACCCGTGCATTAACAATAAGAGCAAGCTAAATGGCGCGGAACGATCGGAGTCAATGCAACATTTGAGCTCCAGCAGGTGGGTGGTATTGGTTTCATTTTTATATATGAGCCATTCCACTAGAAAACCAACAGTGTGGACTCGGCGTAAAATATCGACCCGGATCAGCCTAAGCATGCCGCGCAGGCTAACCCGGACAGACACTTTTCGCCTCCTGTGGATTTTCTGTTTCAGGAATCATTACTCTATACCTCTATCCACATAAGCGGAATGTGTCGGCACAGATTAGCCTGCGCGGACTGTGCAGGCTGATCTAGGTCGATACATTACGCAGAGTCCATAATGTTGGTTTTCTCGATGTAAATATGAGGTGTGGGACCTCGTTATGACCCTAGCTGTTGACAGCGGCGTTAAACCCATCACAAACAAACTAACATTCTAACTAACCCTTTCAATGTTTGATTTTTTCACACTTTAACGAACACAATGTGATTCTCCACCCGATTATTGCTGCCCGTTTCAATGTTGATTTTCTTTTTTAAAAATGGACTTGTCCAGTTTTGCATTTAATAGAAGTTTTTTGTCTGGTGTTGCACGCCGGTTTCAGCAATTTGTCAATTATATCACGGCGTTACCTGGGTAAGTTACCAGTACTACTGGTCCGTTTATCTTGACACCAGGCAATAAGTCGTTATGCTTACCCCGCTACTCTGAGAGGGGGCAGCCATTACTACAATATTTTCAGTATTTGGTATAACCCGGCCGGGGATCGAACTCGCGACCTCCCACAACCGAGGCGGATGCTCTACCACCACACCGCCGAGGCGGTCGAATAAAATGCTTAAGTCTAGCAGGCAAAGTCTAGGTATGTCGCGGTCTGAACGTGTACACTGTTGAGAGAGTGCATGTAAGCGGCCCGGTTAGCTCAGCCGGTAGAGTACTTGCCCTAAAAGAGAGAGAGGTCCCGGGTTCGAGCCTCGGACTGGCTGCATGTTTTTCTCTCCTTGTGACATGTAAAGAGCCTGGTCAGAGGGCGCGGTTACGCCGGTTTGTCCACTTCTATTCTGGAGAAACATACTTCATAAACGCGTCTCCAGCAGCCTAAGGGCTAAAAAGCTTTGATTGTAACCCCCGTGAGCTTACCTATGCATCTTACGGAAATATAACAAGAGACCTTTTCGTCTGACGCGACTCACGTGGTAAGATCATGGTCAAAATAGTCATAGTCCTAAAACTGTAATCTTATCAAGTTTATTATTCATTTCTTTTCAAGGTTGAGTCGAATATTAATAAAAAAAACACCACACAGAGAGATAAATAGACTTCGTCGGCGAGATAAATGATCGCTGTTCTGTAACAAAAACCCACCAAGGCAACTTAAATTGCATCGTTCTGTCAGCAATATTAGAATTAAAAAAACAACAACAACAACAAAACAACAGTGAAACAGTTTGGTAGCTCACGGTTTGTTCCGATTGGTACCAGTCGTGAAAAAGCTGTAATTTGATTGGTCGATTGTTTAACGTTAATATAACGTTAAAGTTTACTGAAAAACTAAGAACTAAGGCTAAAATAGTTTATATGATGGAATAATTTTTCTAATTGACGTTCTGATCATAGCTCAATCTGTAAAGTGTTGGTCTGTGACCTACTTACGTAAATATTAAAACTGATGATATGAATTGCATCCAATGAATAACATACCAGTTCCAGTGATAACAATTTCATCTTTCATAAGGAATGAAAAGAGAAGTTGGTTTAAAGAACAGTTAATTGGGAGATACCAGTTTCAGTACGTTGAACCGGATCCGCCGTGGTCGAGTGGTTAGCGTCAGGGATTTGAAACCGGGTGTCCCGGGTTCGATCCCCAGTCGCGGCACGACGATCATGGTGGAGTGCCCTTGGGGCAAGGCACATTTTCTAGCCTAGTACTGGTTTGTTTACTCAGGGATCATGAATAAGTGAACTGTCGCCGTGATATAACTGAAATAATGTTGAAAGCGGCGTAAAAAACCCAATAAAACAAACGTTGAACCGGGAAATAGCCGAGGTGAATATCACGGTATAGATCGACGATAGTGACCAATGACAAGTTTATGCGTCGCAATATTAAAGCTGTCATCGGGTTATGGCTAAATTGATTGCGAAGATAATAACATTGTCATATCGTCACCGTCTAGCAATAAAATGTGTTTTTTATCACTTATCACGACTGCATATTTTGTTGTACAAGAGGGACCAACTTTCAATACTTTACGCACTACTAGTATATTTAGCCTCCTCGATGGACAATTGACCTTCGCTTTTCATTCGAGAAAGTATCCTATTCTGAGAAACCTAGCTCCAAATCTATTAAAATTTAATATATGCTCACATTTTGTGCTCAAGTATCTGATTGGTCAGAAACAAATTCGTTCTCAAATTGACCAATCAGAAGTGTTCTTCTGGAGCATGGAGTTCATTTCTGAGCACTGAGAACGTTTTCAGAGTTTTATAGTAACGGAATATTTTTTAACCACAAACTGACTATTAAAGAATGTAATTCGAGTGTAATGATTGATTATAGTGATTGATTGATGTATTGGTGTTTGACCTCGTTTTCAACGTTTTTAAGTCATATCAAAGAGGTCAATTGACCTTTGTATTTCCTGGCTTTTTGACACCAATACTCAACACAACAATTTATTCTAAGCAACTTGCTGTTTTCCCCACAGAGACTGTAAGCCTATTGGTGGAAGACAGTCACTTTTGTCAAACGCCGGAAAGAATGTTGGCCGAGCTGGGGTTTGAACTCACAACCCCTGGATTGACAGACCGCGTCGCTACCGACTGATCTACCGGGGCTCGTCTACTCTCAAACAAACAAATGATAAGCAATATATGCAAACGCCGTTAAACGGCTTTCATATACATGTACTCCTTAGCACACTATTTATGAAGCCCCAAATAAACATATGAACGACAAAATATGTATACAGCATTAAACAACCGAAAACTCTCTATTTAAGAAGTATCAAATTATCTACAAAATATGAAGCCGTTAAACGGCTGAATCCCTCTATTCTAGAAGCCACAAACAAACAACTGTTTTACAAACAAATGCATAAACCGTTTTACGACCAAACTCCTTCTTTTCAGAAGCCACAAACATATGATCTACAAAATATGCAGGATGTTAAACGACCGAATTCCTCTAGTTTAGAAGAATCCGACCAACACCTGTTTTACAAAATTGCTTACACCGCTTATCGACCGAAATCCTTCATTTACCGAAGTCCTAAAAAAACACATATAATCTACATAAAATTCAGACGTTCAAGACGCATCCAACACACACATTATCTAAAAAAAAAAAACAAGCTGACGTTAAACGACCGAATCCCTGTATTATTGAAGCCTCTATCAAACAGTTGTTTTGTTATACGACTAAACATTATTCTATGTCAGAAGCCAGAAACATATAATCTACAAATTATGCAGGATGTTAAAGGACCGAATCTCACTATTCTAGAATCCTCCAACCAACAACTGTTTTACAAACAATGCTTACACCGTTGAACGACCAAAATCCTTCTCTGTCAGAAGCCACTCACGACCGTATGATCTACAAATTAATTAACCGTTAAACGACCGAATACCTCTGTTCTAGAAGCCAGCAACAACAACAAAAAACAGTTTTACAAAGAATGATTACACCGCTTAACAACCAAAGTTCTACATTTACAGAAGTCATAAACACTCAAATTATATACAAAAATATACTGACGTTAAACGACCGTAAACCCTTTATTCTAGTAGCCTCTCTCAAACAACTGTTTTACAAAGACAACATTCTAACACACTGCTTTACGACCATCTTTTTTTCAGAAGCCTCTAATCCACAAAATGTGCCGACATTAAACGATCGAATCCATCTGTTCAAGAAATATCTAACACTCAAATTATATACAAAAATATACTGACGTTAAACGACCGTAAACCCTCTATTCTAGAAGCCTCAAACAACTGTTTTACAAAGTAAAAATCTAACACTGCTATACGACCAAAGTACTTCTTTTTCAGAAGCCACGAACAAAAAAATCGAATCCATCTGTTCAAGAAGCATCTAACACAAACTATCTACACAATGTGCTGACGACGATTCACGACCGAAAACCTTCTATTTTACAAACTATCAACAAGCTAATTATCTAAAAAATTATGCAAACGACATTAAACAGGCGAAATATTTCTATTTAAGCAAAAGATATACAACACACGAATACCTATGAAACGGCCGAAATAGCTTAATTTTGAAGTCATAAACAAACATTTGATCTACAAAAAGTATATATCATTTTTCGACAGAAAGAGTTCTATTTTATAAGTCTAAACATATGATTTGCACAATATAACAGACGGTAAATGACCTTATATGCCTGAAAGTGTTCTATTTAAACCCTTTCCCACTTGCAATTTGTCGCACCTGCAGCAGGTTACATTGAAAACATTGTGAAACAATGAGAAACAGTATTATATTGAGCTACACAGGCCGCACATGTCCAAATGCCTTCTTTTCAGCGCTGTGTTCACATAGGAATACACTCGGAGCTTGTATCCTGCTTTGGGTGGTGTAATGGTTAGAACGCCCATTTAGAGAGCGGGAGACCATGTATTTCAATTCTTGATCAGCTCATGCTAGATATTTTGAAAACTTGTAGTATTTACTACCTGCCTTCTTGTCGTTTCTTGATGATAACATTACCAAAGATGCGCAGGTGGCGGGATAACATCACAACTCATGCACATGTTGAGTGATAACATAGCATTTCTTGCACACGTGGCAAGATAACACTTGAAATCATGCATACTTGAAGTGATAACATTACAACTCATGCACACGTTGCGGGATAACATTACAAATCATGCACAAGTTCCGTGATAACATGGCATTTCGTACACACGTGGCAATATATCATTTGAACATTTGAACTCATGCATAAGTGAAGGGATGACATCTAAAGTAACATAAGAGGGGAAATATATCCGCCCGATATGGGGCTCGAGCCCACGACCCCCATAACACTTGGCTCTCTAACCAACTGAGCTAACCGGGCAATCATGTCTTGCCACCACATCCAGACACTACACTCCCCCTCTTAACCTTTGAGAGCCAAGTATCAACATCAGCAACTCCCACAGCACCTCCGGGCCCATTCCAGTTTACTTCTGACACCATTAAAGTAACATAAGACGGAAAACACTACCTTAGCGCTCTAACGAACTGAGCTAACCGGGCAATCATGCCACCACATCCAGACACTACACATCGCAACTCATGCACAAGTTGCGTGATAACATTACATTTCTTGCACACGTGGCAAGATAACTTTTGAACTCATGCACAAGTGAAGTGATAACATTACAACTCATGCACAATTTGCTGGATTACATTATAATGCATGCACACTATGCGAGATATAATTTGAACTCATGCACAATTTGCTGGATAACATTATAATGCATTCACACGTTGCGAGAGATATAATTTGAACTCATGCACAATTTGCTGGATAACATTATAATGCATGCACAAGTTGCGAGATATAATTTGAACTCATGCACAATTTGCTGGATAACATTATAATGCATGCACAAGTTGCGAGATATAATTTGAACTCATGCACAAGTGGCTGGATAACATTATAATGCATGCACAAGTTGCGAGATATAATTTGAACTCATGCACAAGTGGCTGGATAACATTATAATGCATGCACAAGTTGCGAGATATAATTTGAACTCATGCACAAGTGGCTGGATAACATTACAACGCATGCACAAGTTCCGTGATAACATTGCATTTCTTGCACACGTGACAAGATATCATTTGAACTCATGCACAAGTGGCTGGATTACATTACAACTCACTCACACGTTGCTGGAAAACATTACCAGTCATGCACAAGTTGCGAGATAACATTATAATGCATGCACAAGTTGCGAGATATAATTTGAACTCATGCACAAGTGGCTGGATAACATTACAACGCATGCACAAGTTCCGTGATAACATTGCATTTCTTGCACACGTGACAATATATCATTTGAACTCATGCACAAGTGGCTGGATTACATTACAACTCACTCACACGTTGCTGGAAAACATTACCAGTCATGCACAAGTTGCGAGATAACATTACAACTCATGCACAAGTTGCTGGATAACATTACAACTCATGCACACGTTGCGAGATAACATTACAACTCATGCACACGTTGCAGGATCACATGTCACGATAAACATATCGGCAGTAATGAGCTCATGCAATGCCATGATATGACTGACATATTGGCGTAAAACACCATAACCAAGCAACAATAAAAGGGTCTGTGTCTTCTTTAGATTGTAAAATGTGTTTCTTACCTGTCTTTGATGGTTACCATACACAAGTCCAATAACGACACTCAATTGGAACAAACGGTACATAACTATTTGTAGAGAAAAACTTAAATTCCTTTTAATTTCCATGGTTTAAGTTGTGCTTTTGAAAGATGTCCTATCAACATATATTGAATTTTTTATTGTGTCTATAGTTATATTTTGTTAAAAAAAATGTTTGTATTCTATTATTTTTTTTATCTTTTTTGAATATTCTTTTCATTTATTATAGTTGTTGTTTTTTAAATTTCGAAGCACAAAGCCGCTTTATTTATTTTCAAGATCTATATGTTTCGAGATTTTTAAAGTTCCAAACTAATAATTATAACTCGTTTATAAACTACGGCATATCCATTCTGAGCGTTACGTCCAATCTCGTCCCTTCCACGCGCTACAATGACGTCATATATAACAAGAACTAAACGTTTGGCGTTCCTCCCTCTTAAACGCTACAGCTAAACGCTATGTCCAAAGATCTAACAAACCGAATAGAAACCAATGTCAGCAAAATCTATTCCAAAATTCCTTTTGTTAACGTTAATAGCTTCTAGTAATATGTTAAGTATCGTAGGTGATAAAAATCGCACATATTAATATATATCTATATTGATCATTGGTGATCAATTATCGATCCCAAGCATGATCTCGTTTCGATATTTATCACTATTTTATGTTTCCCTCCCCTTCGAGCAACCTTCATCAATTTACAAATGGTACGTAAGCTGTATCACTAGGCCAAATAGTGACACCAAGTGGTCTTAACGCGAAACGGGCGTATCTAAATATAGTAACACTATGTAGTTACTCGAGTTTGTAAATCAGGTTGGTCGAATAGTCCGAGATATCTCTCTCTCTCTACTCATTGGCTGTCGGTGATAGTGTAAAAACGCACACCATCCGTAACGTGTAGCGGGCGCGCTGTCAAAGCTGGTCATTATAGCGACGCGTTACGGCAAAAATGAGCGACGCTAACGTCTCTTTTTTTGCACTTGCGACCATCATATAATCAGATCAGCAGCTGTTTCCGCGCAATCCAATATGACGCTGCAATTTTCGCAGGCTTCAGGAAACCTGTGTAAAGCGACATCCGTTTTTATCATACTCGACATTTATTTCACACGTGTAATAATTACGCTCAGGTTGCATTTACTGGAGCACCGATCAAATGGAGCCTCGATTACAATCTCCTTTGCAGAGAGCCGTTCCTCACACTCACTTAGAGCGCCGCTGTAATAGAGAGTGCCTATATTAATTGGTTACGTGACGTCGTCAAGTGAACACGTTGTCGCAGCGTCCGACAGCAGCATTGCCAAACCACCAGGTGTTTCAATGACTGCTTTATGTCAGTCTGAATCCCACTCATGCCGGTTTTTTTCATAACTATGCGAATGTACAGGCATGCTTGAAACTTCACACATGCGTACCGGGGGAGTTAAGCAACCTGTCATAAGTGATGCAGATAAATTAACTGGACATAATTACGATTGTCTCATTATGATAAATTACTCTTCATACAGTATTTATTATATGAGCCGTTCCACGAAAAAAAAAAAACATTATGGACTCTGCGTAATGTATCGACCCAGATAGAGGTATGGAGTACTGATTGCTGAAGTAGACAATCCATAGGAGGCGAAAAGTGTCTGCCTCTGCGTAATATATCGATCCAGATCAGCCTGCGCAGTCCGCGCAGACTGATCCGGGCCGACACCTTTTGTCTTAGAGGGATAGAGGTATAGAGTAATGATTCCTGAAACAGAAAATCCACATGAGGCGAAAAGAGTCTATCCGGGTAAGCCTGCGTGGCATCCTTATGCTGATCCAGTGTCTGCCTCTGCGTAATATATCGACCTAAATCAGCCTGCGCAGTCCGCGCAGACTGATCCGGGCCGACACATTCCGTCTCAGGGGGATAGAGGTATAGAGTAATGATTCCTGAAACAGAAAATCCACAGGAGGCGAAAAGAGTCTATCCGGGTAAGCCTGCGTGGCATCCTTAGGCTGATCCGGGTCGATACTTTACGCAGAGTCCACAATGTTGGGTTTTCTCTTGGAACGGCTCATTTAGCATTCGTGTACAGTGGATATGTCAATTGATTGATTGTTCGGTGTTTTATGTGTTTCCAACAATTTTTCGGTTAAATCACGTCATTTCCTGGGTAAGTTACCCAAGACTACTTGTCCATTATCCTGACATCACAGAGTCAGTCTTAATGCTTACCCTGTAACCCCGAGCAACAAAGAGGGCAGCCATTACTACCATTTTTAAAGTATTTTGTATGATCCGACCGGGGATCGAGCCCGCGATCTCCCGCACCCAAGGCGAACGGTCTACCACTTCACCACTGAGGCGGGCACTACAGCGGTTATCAGGGAATGTACGTTACTTCGCTTATGCGTATGTGCCGTGTAATGTAACGGGAACAGGGTATATGTATAACTATCACTTCTACAGCCTTGCTGTGGAAGCCGGCTTTTATAGCGACGTTGGAAGAGTGGTTGACCATTTCTTAAAGTTAAGCAACGTTCATCGCGTCTAGTGCATGGATGGGTGACTCGCGATGGCTTAACTCCGGTACACGTTACAGCCGTTTTAAACGGTTTTCAAGAATACCATGACGTTAGAGTGCTTATCTATGATCCCAAGGTGCCTGATTACAAAGATATCTCCAAATTACGTTTAATGAGCGTAGGTTTGAAAAATATCCCCAAGCTACTGTTTAATAACCATAAGTTTGAAAAACATTTTTAAGTTACCGTTTAATAACCGTTATTTAGGAAAATGTTTACGGTATGATAGCTGTTTCTCCAGTGACGTAATTATTGAAGATGTCCAAGGTTTGGTTATGTCATTAAGTTTAGAAAATATCCAAGATAACTGTAAGTTTTGAAAACATCAATTGTTACGTTTTGAAAATATCAAACGTTATGGTACAATAGCTGTAAGTTTAGAAAATATTCCACCGTTATAGCGGTACATTAGCCGTTAGTTCTGAAATTGTCCCAAAGACGTAAATTTTAAAAGTTACGGTACAATAGCCGTTTTATCGGCGATTCCTATTGTTGGTATTATTTTACGCAAACCCTTGCGATTTATTGATGTACAAAATATCAGCGCCTTTCTTAAAACGTAGCGTTTTGGGATACATTTTAAGAGACAATGAAACACGTATAACGGACTAGTAGTGCGGTGTCGTTTTATCATGACGTATCTCATTAATTAGGTCGTGTTTGACCATAAACGTGTCAGACAAATTGACCCTTGCATCAGTGACCTGAATATTCTGTCATGGTTGTAAATGTGAAATATCGTCGGACCTTTGACCACTCCTGTTTCCTGAATAATTATTATGTTGAAACTTTAAATAATTGTTTAATATCTTCGAACTTTTGACCGCCTCTATATCTGAATAATCTGTTACGGTTTTAAATATGAATAATCACTATGCAGTTTTAAATATGAATAATCATTTTGCAGTTTTAAATATGAATAATCATTTTGCAGTTTTAAATATGAATAATTTGTTGCAGTTTTAAATATTAATAATCTGTTGCAGTTTTAAATATGAATTATATGAGACAGTTTTAAATATGAATTATATGAGACAGTTTTAAATATGAATTATCTTAGGACGTTTGACTACTGCTGTTTGCTGAATGTTCTATTACAGTTGTAAATATGAATTATAGTCGGACATCTGGCCGCTTCTGTTTCTGAATGTTCCTTTAACGTTGTAAATATGAATTAGCGTCGACGTTTTGGCCGCTTTTGTTTCTAAATATTCTGTAACATTTTTAAAAATTATCGTTGGACTTTAGTCCGATTTTGTTTCTGAATACTTTGTTACAGTTTTAAATATGAGTAATCTGCGTACGTTTGGCAGCTTCTGTTTCTGAATACTTTGTTACAGTTTTAAATATGAATAATCAGCGTACTTTTTGCAGCTTCTGTTTCTGAATACTCTATTACAAATTTAAATATGAATAATCGTCGGACTTTTGGCCGCTTCTTTTTCAGAAAATTCCTTTAAAGTATTAAGTATGAACTATCGTCGACTTTTCGGTCGCTTTTGTTTCTAAATATTTTGTTTTCAATATATGCCGCTTCTGTGTTGTGGTCCATTTGTATCTGTTTTAAATTCAACCGAAATAAACCGACACACTTTCATCTCCAGTTTCTGTGTCAATTCATAATTAAAGAGCACTGCTACATCTTATATAGTAATACTCTACTGTATATACCGCCTCGGGAGCGGGAGGTCGCGGGTTCGATCCCCAATCGGGTCATACCAAATATTTTAAAATTGGTAGTAATGGCTGCCCTCCTTGGCGCTCAGGGTTGCGGGGTTATCATTAAGAATGACTGGCTTGTGTCAGTATAAATGGACCAGTAGTACTGGTAACTTACCCAGGAAACGCCGTGATATAATTGAACAATTGTTGAAAGCGGCGTTTAACACCAAACAATCAATCAATATAGCTATCTACTGTATATGGATATACTATGTAACAAGAAAACCGGTCTTCTGTAATTTGGGACTAGAAAAGATTCAGATCAGCGTGCATCTCCGCGTAGTCCGTTCAGGGTCTTCACATGTTCGCCCTCAGTCATGCAACCAACTGTTTTAAAAATCCTCCAGAGGTCGGAAATTACCAGGAAACATCCAACCTAAGTAAGTAAAGTAATTGTAATTACAGACAAACTTTTGTTAGCGGTCACCTCTGTTAAGGAGCCAACTTGTATAAGCAGCCACTTGATAATTAACCCAAAAAACATTTTCTCTCTAATTGTACTAAGCAGACAGCTGTGTTCAGCAGCCACATTTTGATTCTTCCCTGGGTGACCGCTAAGTACAAGTTTAACTGTAATTTCAAAACTTCCGAAGGTCGGGTTTTGATCGACGTTGCTCGTATATGTGAAAAAAAAGACATCTATGTGGTGTAGTTGTTAGAACGTCTGCCTTGGGAGAAAGAGACCCCGTTTTGATGCCGGATCGAGTATGCCCAAAAGTGTAGTATTGGCTTCTCTTCTTTGCGCCCAGGGTTGCTGGGTTAGCCTTCATCGGTTTCAGGATATAAAGGAAGGGCAGTATTGTTAACACCATACAAACTAACACTCAAAACAACCCGTATTTGAAAACTCTAGACTAATAATTCAAAAGACCTCACATGACGTAATCATACGTCAGAAATGAGAATAGAGATTCAATTGTTATTCAGTTATCGATGCATTAATTATTCAAAGAAACTTCATATATGTCCTACAAACATCCACAGTCGATAATAATAATAATAATAATAATAATAATAATAATAATAATAATAATAATAATAATAATAATAATACTTTATTTATAAATGGTGACTCATTTAGCCATTGAATCATTAGATCAATCATCGTAGAAGACTTTGAGAATGGAAATAATGAATGTGCGGTTGCAAAGTGTTTTATTTTTATTAATTTTGAATCCTCCTGAAGGTCGTCCGTTTTCCTTAGGGCACGGCTAAATTATACATTTCAATACCACTTATCAGAAACATCCGTTAAATTCGAATACTTTGTCATATGGCACACCTGTCCGCCGATATAAAAAAGTAAGTTTCTATTGTTAGTTAGTGATTAATGATTTATTCGTCTAATAAATAAATCTCTTAATTGACCTACAAACATATCGAGGGCTTGGCGTGAAACGGTTTTAACTAAAAACCTATTTTGAAAACCCTGCTTTAGGGGCAATTTTGACACCTTTGTACACAATGCAAATTAAGGTGCCATTGCTCAGAACGAGCAATGGCACCTAAATTTCCATTGCTTACTAAGAAAAACGATTTAAAGCTTTTAAAGACTTTATGGTGAGGTGATTAACCTTGGTCAAACTATACCAATTTTAGTTACAACCGTTTCACGCAAAGCCCTCGATATGTAGGTCAAGACACACACACACAATTTATAAAGCCAAGCTATTGTTTCAACTCTTAAATGAAAACATAGGAGGTCGTCACCACACAGCTGGATCATAGCAAATACTACTACAGAGGTCCATATAAGGAGGAGTATACAGCTCTTTTTCCCGCAATATCTCCCTTATTATCAACCTAAAACCTATTGTGTAGGTACTCAAAAGAATCGTCTAATTGAGACGATTCTTTTGAGTACCCACAACATAGGGTTAGAGGATCAGATAAGGAATTCAGAACATGCGAAACGTCCCTTATCTAGAGCTCTGCTATCGAATACTCCAACCCATAGGAAAGCCAACTTTTTCCCACGCTTTAAAATATAGATTGGCCAGTGCTTTGGCAGCATTGTCAGATCATATTCATATCCACTAGTCCGACATATTGAAGGATGCTTGAAGCCACACCATCCCCAATTGGTTATCCAACAAAAGACAAAAGACGTTTGCAAAATTCAATCAATCTATAAAACCCGAATTACAGTTTCAGATAGTGTGCCTTTATTGTGACACGGCTTAACAAAATAAAAACAAACCAAAACCGGTGATCGTATTGAAGTGCTTTTTTTATTTATTTATTTATTTATTCATCCTTCTCAGTGTGCTGTCGTATTACTGCAATCCCATTGAAAACTGCGTGAAACCACACTGAAATACAACAATGTAATAGCTGAATATTCCCCGAACAGTTATGACAGCCACCGAGTAATAGCGCCAACGAGAATTCGTAGTACATTTTGGAATTTAATGTTACGTAAATTTGCAAGTACAGAGGAGCTGGATTGATGTTAGTTTTAGCCTAGCCCAGGTGTTTCGGTTGGTAACGTCGCGGGCTGTCAATCCAGGGCCTATATTTTCTCCCTTCTTTTTTTATATATATAAAAAGTCACATAACTTTATAAATCATTATAATTTATGACAATTAATTTCAATTTATTACAATTAATAACAATGTATAACAATTACTTAGAGCTGAGATGATTAATTAGTATTTGTAAATTGATCTGTATTGTTTCTCCACCCAAACACCATGCTCAAATCTTCATAAAATAAAGATGTAAAATCGTATAGCTGTAGAAAGCATTCCGACCGTCTCTGTGAGTTAGTTCTTAGAGCATCTGCCTTGGAGCGGAATACCAGAGTTCATGTAGTTAATGACATTGGGTTTACATATATATTATTGACCACACGAAAGCAATCAAAATGATTGTGAAATCAACGTCCAGATCTGTTGGCCTTTCCAAACCAATCCGTCAATGTCGTTTTCGTCCAAATTCCTCTCTGTGAGTTAGTTCTTAGAGCATCTGCCTCGGAGCGGAATACCAGAGTTCATGTAGTTAATGACATTGGGTTTACATATATATTATTGACCACACGAAAGCAATCAAAATGATTGTGAAATCAACGTCCAGATCTGTTGGCCTTCCCAAACCAATCCGTCAATGTCGTTTTCGTCCAAATTCCTCCAATAAATACAATATAATTATATATATTGTATGTCAGATGCATTAACTCTTTACTTCAAACAACAATTCTGCAGCAGACGAGTTTGAAAACTATTTATTAGACAAAAGTCTGGACAATTTCGATACATGAAAGTAGTAAATTATTACTATTGAATAGAGTAGGACAAATTGCGACAATAGGAGAATTAGTTCTCTTTATGTCCATGTTCGCCCTTTACCAGACCGTATAATCAAATGTCGTCTGTCTGAACATCCGTCTGCAAGTGGGTAAGAGTAAAACGACAATTCTGAAGCAGACGACTTTGAACATATTGTGTCAACAAATAGAAAATCTCTATAATTGAATGGATAACCTATGACTAAAAGTGAAAAACTTTGTGGCAAAAGGAGAAATGGCTCGTTTTGTGTTTTCAAAAGTGGTCTGCCTGATAGGCGTCAGAAGGCGTCTGTATATTGGAAAAGGTTAACCCTTTTCCCCATACAACAATTCTGAAGCAGACGACTTTGAACATATTTTGTCAACAAATAGAAAATCTCTATAATTGAATGGATAACCTATGACTAAAAGTGAAAAACATTGTGGCAAAAGGAGAAATGGCTCATTATGTGTTTTCAAAAGTGGTCTGCCTAATAGGCGTCAGAAGGCGTCTGTATATTGGAAAAGGTTAACCCTTTTCCCCATACAACAATTCTGAAGCAGACGACTTTGAACATATTTTGTCAACAAATAGAAAATCTCTATAATTGAATGGTTAACCTATGACTAAAAGTGAAAAACATTGTGGCAAAAGGAGAAATGGCTCATTATGTGTTTTCAAAAGTGGTCTGCCTAATAGGCGTCAGAAGGCGTCTGTATATTGGAAAAGGTTAACCCTTTTCCACATACAACAATTCTGAAGCAGACGACTTTGAACGAATTTTGTCAACAAATAGAAAATCTCTATAATTGAATGGATAGCCTATGACTAAAATTTCTCCTTTTGCCACAATGTTTTCAAAAAGCCGTCTGCTGCAGAGGCGTCAGAAAGCGTCTATATGAGGGAAAGGGTTTATCGTTGATATCAGACATTTCATTGCTTTGAGTCATGTAATGTCACTCAATATATACTTGCGGCAACGAAGCCGCGGCCCTGGTATGGAATATATCTGTTTTACAACAGAGTCTCACGTGCGCAATGCAAAAGTTATGCTGGTGCTTTACTTTAAGATGTTTGCCATAATATAAACCCAGATTATATCTTCCATGTGAATGGTTTGTGACGTCCCTGGAGAGATCACGCGTACGTACGGTCTCGTCTCAGTTTTCACTGTCCGTACACTATTAGGTATATAGTGTTATTTTACCATGGCGTTGTCGATCAGTCTCTGGTCATCGTAAAAATTGTGTGACACCTGGCGAATCTGAATTTGACCCAGTAACCAGTCACCCTCTAATGGCCAACTCTTCGGCTTTTTGGACAAGGAATTAGTCACGAAACACATGTCAAAGTTGACGCCCGCGCCTGCTTTGATCGTTTCATTTTGAACAGTTTCACATGAATATATTACTGAAATCCTTTCTTCCAAAAATAATACATAAAATGTATTCATAAAATCTTTTTGACTTTTCGTTAAAAACTGTTATCCCTTTCCCTCATATAGACGCTTTCTGGCGCTTCTGCAGCAGACAACTTTTTGAAAACATAGTGACAAAAGAAGAAATTGCACAAAACGTGCAATTTCTCCTTTTGACACAATGTTTTCCACTTTTAGTCATAGATTATCCATTTAATCATAGAGATTTTCTAATTTTTTTGACAAAATACGTTCAAAGTCGTCTGCTGCAGAATTGTCGTATGAGGAAAAGGGTTAACCGAGAATAGTTAGGTATTCATACCGATGGGCAGAAATTCAAAGAATGTAGAACAATGGAACAAATAACATTCCCACAAGTAAGGAGTAGGAAATATTACCTCATAACGAGCTCCGCAGATCGATTTAACCCTTTAGATCTGTAGAAAACGGGTTGGTGTTTTTCAAAGGTTCTACCGGGAGTATAACAAAGCGATATTGATATTTCCCTGAAGGTATAGATGTACATGTTTACCAAAAAAAATCGCATAGAAATCCGTCTCTTACAGAAAAAGTTATTAACTCTTCAAACTAGGAAAAATTTCCTTTATTTTATATAGTGAAAGTGAAAGTAAAAAGAAGAATAATTCGGATAATACGTCGGTTTCGGATATCTTCCAAAAGTATATGATTTATAAGGTTTATTGTTATTGTTTTATTACAGACGTTTAACGTATTGAATTTATCAATGATTGTGTTTGTAAACATACAAATGAATCTACTTTCCAAACTACATATGATCTACAGCAGTCTACTTTGAAAACATCTAGGCCAAAAAGATGGAACATCTTTTTAATCGAGAGTATTCTTATTGAAACATTTTGGCAAAATAACAATTTGATTATCGTTGGTATTTTTTTCTTTTTGCCACACTAATATATAAGATCGTTCGCTTCAGATGCGTCAAAATGCGTTTGCACGTGAGAAAGGGATAAACACTTAATATGTATAATATGTAAATGTATAATATGTATAATATGTTGTATAATATGTTGTATAGTATGTATAATATGTGTAATATGTATATGTAAAATATGTATAATATTTATAATATATAGTATGTATAATATGTATATGTATAATATGTATATGTATAATATGTATATGTATAATATGTATACGTATAATATGTATATGTATAATATGTATATGTATAATATGTATATGTATAATATGTATATGTATACTATGTATAATATGTAAATGTATAATATGTATACTAAAATACACAGAACCAAAACTATTTAATTAACTCTTTCAGCGCCAAAGGCAATATTTAACTTTTTGCAAACAATACAGATTCAGGTGAGTCAGCTCGTAACGAGCTGTCTCACCTGAAATCTGCATTGTTTGGCTGTGAGTTATAAACATACTCCAAGGACCCTACAACATGAAAATATAAATGAAAAAAACATGGAAGAGTCTACTTTAAACAATTCGGCGCTGAAAGGGTTAATATTAGAATAAGATAAGGAAACATTGTGCATAAAAAAGGGAAAGAGCGTTTTTTTCATATATATTTTTTTTTCGAAAAGACGAATGCAGTTACATAAAAATGTGAAAATATGTGTGTTAGAATAAAAAAAAACACGAACGTAACATGCACTCACGGGTGACACATTGACAACAAAATAAATAGCATGCCTTGATTTGCACAATGATTTCAAAGTTTTCTATTCATTCGCGGCAAATTGCGTCTGCAAGAGGATAGGGGTTAAATATTTAGCAACGTATTAAAACTGTTACATTGACCAATTATTATCTTTTAATTAAATATGGACAGGCCATATGTGTGTTCGTAGCAATGGCGAAAACAACCAGAACTACCATATTTACCTCCCTTGGCTGTAATTTAATTAAATGTTCAAAAGAGAAGGGTCATGTGAAATATCATTAAACAATTACTTGTAAAAAAACAATTCTTAGATCTGATATGCAAATTATATGTAGTATTTTAGCCAATCAAAGAAAATCGATATGTTCCGCCTGGTAAAATGGACTGCCGAAACGAGGTTTCTTCATCATAAACAAAAGCCGCGTGATGCTTGAGAACCGGGTAGTTTTTAACGACTAATTGTTGTTTGGTTTGTGATGAATGAGATCCGGGTGGTTTTTAACGACTAATTGTTGTTTGGTGTGTGATGAATGAGATCCGGGTAGTTTTTAACGACTAATTGTTGTTTGGTGTGTGATGAATGAGATCCGGGTAGTTTTTAACGACTAATTGTTGTTTGGTGTGTGATGAATGAGATCCGGGTAGTTTTTAACGACTAATTGTTGTTTGGTGTATGATGAATGACAATTGGATGTTATTTATAATAAGATCTGGGATCTATCTATTAAATCAAGAAGTTAAATTAATCAGATAAAATAAAACGAAACACGGTTTTCGAATTCAAATTCCTTTTGGTTTCATAAAGATATGATCTGCTCGACGTTTCTCACATAGCCAATCATTGAGGTAAATATGATAGTTCCGGGAACTATGTACTACTGGTCCCAAGTTGTATAGCAAGTTTAAACAGACACTAATCATAACTAAGTTATTAAGGAAAGACGTGATTAAGGAGATGAGTGGCGTAGGGAATGGGTCTTGACTCAAGACTGTTATACGCTTAAAAACTTCAAACGTGTTTGAAGATGTCTTGTCTGTCACCCACACAACACAGCTGGCTGAGTTTAATGTGCGAATGCTGTTATTTTGACATCAACTTCTGTATCAACCCTTATTCCGTCAACCGAAATTACCAAATTATTTATTTATTTACATTTAATTTGTTAACGCATGCTTATTTTTGATACGTGTTTATTATATGTTGATGAGTGAAAAGTGTAAAACTTCAAGAACATACAAGAATGAGTCTTCATTGTTCGCATTTGCAGATTGAGGTCGTGCATAACATGAACAGCAATTGTTGTTTAACCCTTTCTCGATTACATTCACATTTTGACACATTTGCAGATTCAAGTCGTGCATAACATGAACAGCAATTGTTGTTTAACCCTTTCTCGATTACATTCATATTTTGACACATTTGCAGATTGAGGTCGTGCATGACATGAACAGCAATTGTTGTTTAACCCTTTCTCGATTACATTCACATTTTGACACATTTGCAGATTCAAGTCGTGCATAACATGAACAGCAATTGTTGTTTAACCCTTTCTCGATTACATTCACATTTTGACACATTTGCAGATTGAGGTCGTGCATAACATGAACAGCAATTGTTGTTTAGCCCTTTCTCGATTACATTAACATTTTGACACATTTGCAGATTGAGGTCGTGTATAACATGAACAGCAATTGTTGTTCAATCCTTTCTCGATTACATTCACATTTTGACACGTTTGCAGATTGAGGTCGTGCATAACATGAACAGCAATTGTTGTTTAGCCCTTTCTCGATTACATTCACATTTTGACACATTTGCAGATTGAGGTCGTGTATAACATGAACAGCAATTGTTGTTCAATCCTTTCTCGATTACATTCACATTTTGACACATTTGCAGATTGAGGTCGTGCATGACATGAACAGCAATTGTTGTTTAACCCTTTCTCGATTACACTTACATTTTGACACATTTGCAGATTCAAGTCGTGCATAACATGAACAGCAATTGTTGTTTAACCCTTTCTCGATTACATTCATATTTTGACACATTTGCAGATTGAGGTCGTGCATGACATGAACAGCAATTGTTGTTTAACCCTTTCTCGATTACATTCACATTTTGACACATTTGCAGATTCAAGTCGTGCATAACATGAACAGCAATTGTTGTTTAACCCTTTCTCGATTACATTCACATTTTGACACATTTGCAGATTGAGGTCGTGCATAACATGAACAGCAATTGTTGTTTAGCCCTTTCTCGATTACATTAACATTTTGACACATTTGCAGATTGAGGTCGTGTATAACATGAACAGCAATTGTTGTTCAATCCTTTCTCGATTACATTCACATTTTGACACGTTTGCAGATTGAGGTCGTGCATAACATGAACAGCAATTGTTGTTTAGCCCTTTCTCGATTACATTCACATTTTGACACATTTGCAGATTGAGGTCGTGTATAACATGAACAGCAATTGTTGTTCAATCCTTTCTCGATTACATTCACATTTTGACACATTTGCAGATTGAGGTCGTGCATGACATGAACAGCAATTGTTGTTTAACCCTTTCTCGATTACACTTACATTTTGACACATTTGCAGATTCAAGTCGTGCATAACATGAACAGCAATTGTTGTTTAACCCTTTCTCGATTACATTCACAGTTTGACACATTTGCAGATTGAGGTCGTGCATAACATGAACAGCAATTGTTGTTTAGCCCTTTCTCGATTGCATTCACATTTTGACACATTTGCAGATTGAGGTCGTGTATAACATGAACAGCAATTGTTGTTCAATCCTTTCTCGATTACATTCACATTTTGACACATTTGCAGATTGAGGTCGTGCATAACATGAACAGCAATTGTTGTTTAGCCCTTTCTCGATTACATTCACATTTTGACACATTTGCAGATTGAGGTCGTGTATAACATGAACAGCAATTGTTGTTCAATCCTTTCTCGATTACATTCACATTTTGACACATTTGCAGATTGAGGTCGTGTATAACATGAACAGCAATTGTTGTTTAACCCTTTCTCGAATACATTCACATTTTGACGCATTTGCAAACAAAACAACATTTGAAAACACTGTAGTAAAATAGGCAATTGCTTATAATGAGCAATTTCCCCAATTGTCACAATGCTTTCAATGATTTCCAATATCCTCTGCTGCAGATTTGATTTATTTATTTGTTTTATTGTGATTTTCCGCCGCTTTCAACATTATTTGAGTTATATAACGGTGACAGTTCACTCATTCATGATCCCTGGGTAAACAAAACATTACAGGGCTAGGACATGCGCCTTGCCCTGGAGGGCACTCCAACATGACTGGGACATGACACCACGGCGAATTTCCCCGCAGCTTTGAAAGGGTTAAAGTGAGCTTCAACACAATAAAGGGTTAATTTGCGGCTGCTTCAGGCATCACCTTTGTTATGATGATTTATTGTATGGATATATAAACACCTTTAAACCTTTCATATATCACTAAATTGACCACGACTCACTCAACTCGGTGTTCAGGACTTTAAGTCAAGCGTAGAACCAGATCAGCCAGCGCATCCCCTCAGTATAATCGGTATATGCACTGTTCGCCATCTAGTCACGTGAGTGTCCTGCAAGCTTATGGAGATCAGTCAGTAATTATCAAGTATAGACTAAATAGTTATGTTACTAAATATTTTACATTTACCAAGAATGAAATAAAAACAACGGTTTTGGGGTGACATATGGCTCGGTATAACTTTAAGTTAACCCCGAGTTGACATGGTCTCGTATATTTAAAACGTCCCCGTAACGGATAGTTACCGAAAATGGCCATCCACACAGACTCCCACACTTTTCAGTGTGTGCACATTCATTGTTGAACCGCGGCATGAATAAAATCCCCTTAACTTTTCATTTATGCATCACCACTCTTCAATTGCTTGGGTTGTTACGCATTTGTCAACATATTCTCAGTCATATCTCGGCGACCAGTTCAACTAGCCATGTGCTTCCTGACTTTCTAACACCAGTACTCAACACAATAGTCTTTCCCAACCACGGTAGCTCAGTCGGTATCGACGCGGGGTGTCAATCCAGGGTTTGTGAGTTCAAATCCCGGCTCGGTCAACTTTCTTTCCGAGGATTGACAAAAGTCAATGCGACATGCGTCATTCGTATTCCACCAATAGGCTAAGTTTATATGGAAAAGCAGCCAGTTGCGTGGGAAGATTTTTATGTGGAGTATTGGTGTGAGAAAACCAGGAAATGCATGAGTAGGTGAACTGGCCGCCGTGATATAACTGATAAATTGTTAAAAACGGCGCTAAACCCAAATCAATCAAGCAATCTTTCCAAACAAATGTCTGCTTTTCCACATATACTGTAAGTTCATTGGTGGAAGAAGAATAATGCTTGTCGCATTGACGTTATGTCACCAAACGTCGGACGGAGTGTTGGTCGAGCTTGGATTGACAGCCCGCGTCGCAATCAACCGAGCTACCGGGGGCATACTTCAATAATCGGGATTTTTAAAATCAGCCTTGGATGTCCAGAGTGAATGTGAGGTGATTCCCGGGAATTTCCTCTGCTGCAAATATATTCGAGGAGGAATACAAATAACCCAATATACCTCGTCTGTTTCCACTCCTTCTGTCAGCATTGCATTGAGGATTACATGACCGAGTAGGGTGGCTATTACTGGTGCCCAGTGTGTGGTGCAGAAGCAGATGCCCATGACCAGGAAACCGATGCCTTGCTTGATAATCGATTAGCCAGGAGACTCCAGGAAAGCAACTTTCAACCCCATATCCCATATACAATAAATCTGCATCAGACGACTTTGAATTGATTGATTGATTGATTGGGGTTTAACGCCGATTTTAACAATTTCTCAGTCATATCACGGCGGCCAGTTCACCTACTCATATATTTCCTGGTTTTCGCACACCAGTACTCCACACAACAATCTTCCCAAGCAACTGGCTGCTTTTCCACATAGACTTAGCCCATTGGTGAAAGACGGATGACGCCTGTCGCAATGACTTTTGTCAAACGTCGGAAAGAAAGTTGACCGAGCCGGGATTCGAACTCACAACCCATGGATTGACAGCCCGCTACCGGAACTCGACAGACGACTTTGAAATTATCAGTTCAAAATATAGTAAATCTCTATAAATTATCGTATTTAAACAATTTCTGATTTTGCAACAACGATTTCAAATCGTCTGCTGCAGACGGGCTTCAGAAAGCGTCTGTTAACACATACTCATTACACATGGGAATGATACCTGCCCGCGCATCAATGCTGAGGATCCAAATGTATTTTGCTTTAACCCTTTCCCTCATATATACGCTTTCTGCAGCAGACGGCTATTTGAAAACATAGTGACAAAAGAAGAAAATGCTCAAAACGAGCAATTTGTTCTTTTGTCACAATGTTTTCCACTTTTTCGTCATAGGTTATCCATGCAATTATAGAGATTTTCTATTTTTTGACAAAATATGTTCAAAGTTCAAATATCTGCTGCAGAATTGTCGTATGAGGGAAAGGGTTAAAGAAGTGTCGTGAACCCCTTCTTTAACTAATTATAGAATAGTGCAAAGCACATATCAGACTGCGCGGATGCAATGGCAGATCTAGTTCTTCACTTGTCACAATTACCTTATTGCTGTTTTTTTTCAAAACGCTGCTCATTAATGTCGATGCTTTTGGTAGTGGGGCGGCCTCTCAAACCATACTTCCCGAGTTCGAATCCCGTGATGAGCAGGTTATATAAACCATTGGGTTTTTGTTTTCAACACAAACGGCGCGTGAACTGGTTAAATCTCTAGGAAGCAGACACGACCATGATTAACATAAGCTCCAAGTTTGTTTCGCATTCGATGTAAAATAAATAAGTTTAGGCTAAAATTATTAAAATCTTAAAACATTTTCAGGTTTGTTTTAATATGTACATATGAGCCGTCCCGCAAGAAAACCAACATTATGGCCTCGGCGTAATTTATCGACCCAGATCAGCCCACGCAGTCCGCGTAGACTGATCCGGGCCGACACATTCCGTCTCAGGGTGATAGAGGTAAAGAGTAATAATTCCTGAAACAGAAAATCCACAGGAGGCGAAAAAGTGTCTATCCGGGTAAGCCTGCGCGTCATGATTAGGCTGATCTGGGTCGATACTTTACGCAGAGTTGGTTTTCTCGCGGGACGACTCATATGTAGGTTATATAAGTTAACCCTTTCATTAATAACGAGCACAGCTCGTTTCTTGCGAAGCAAGAAACGTGCTTTGCACGTTTAGAGGTATTACCTTAATTATAGGAAATTTCCTATAATCAGTATGGAAAAAATTTGGGTGCAAAATTTTACTAAGACCCGGTTCGTAAAATCACAATGAAATTACATAGAGCAAAGCAGAGAACCAGGACCGACATTTTTCCACATCCGGTGACGTCATATTCAGCCGGTACCCGAGATAACTAGAACAACTGTGCTGTTTACATTAAAGGCTGACAACCATAACGTAATCGGCTGCGAGTTTCTTTGCGTCAGGTAAGAATTTTTATCGCTCTCGTTTCCCATTGAATATCATAAATTTTATTTTGGCGTTGGTATAAAATCAAGCTGTAGTGTGAATCTGAGAATCAGCGATGGGTTGTATTCATTGACCTTTTTTCTGTCGATTGACTATTTTGGTTTCACTGTCTGACTAAGATGCTCTTAAGGGTAAATTTGTTTCACCCTCAATGCTACGCAGACTTCGCTGAAGTCGTATGTCCTTCTGACAAAAACTCCTTCGGACTGTCAAAGATCAATGCAATAATTGGCTGAACATAGCGGTTACACGAAACACCCTGTGACCCAAATCAGAGACATGTATATTTATGTTTCTACCCAAGTACACCAACACAGAGTTGAATCACAGGGACGTGCTCCTGTATGTCTAAATGTATGCATAGGGTAATATTCTGTTCTTGATCACACAGGAGCACCTGGTTAAAATTTCGGAATCGCTACCGCCATTATACCCCATTCAGAATTCATGCGACCACTAAAACCGCACATTTAGAAGAAGAAAAAGTAAATCTATTTTTAGAAGTGTTCTTGGAAGTCCTCAAGGGCAGATTGTTGCCACAATTTATGACGCAATATCTTACGTTTCTGCTGCATGACATCCACTCCAATATTATTTAGTGGTGAAACACATTGCAATGTGGACGGAATATTTCTGAATAATGACTATTTAGTTAAAACTAACATCTTTTCAGACTAAGCGAACCCAAGATGAAACGTCCCCAGTGAATTCAAGAGCCGAAACGGATTTATATGGGCATTTCCTGTGTGCTCTTAACAAAATTAAAAAAACCTGTTTTTACAAGTAAAAAAGGATGTGCGAATTATCGAAATTGAATCTTAACAAGGCACATTGCAGGTCAGGATCACTGCGATGCTCTAAAGGAACCCACCCTGCGGCAAAACATGATTCATGTAAGTAACATTGCACATTGTCACTAATTTGACCTTTTATCATATATAAATGGCCGAGCTCCGGTAGCGAAGCGGGCTGTCAATCAAGGGGTTGTGAGTTTGAATCCCAGCTCGACCAACATTAATTCTGACGTTTGACAAAAGTCATTGTGACCTGCGTCATTCGTCTTTCACCAATGGTCTGTTTAACAGTCTAAGTGGAAAAGCAGCCTGTTGTGCGGTGTACTGGAGTTGGAAAACCAGAAAATGCATGAGTAAGTGAACTGGTCGCCGTGATATGACTGAAAACTCGTTGAAAACGGCCTTAATGGCTCCTTTTTTCCGAACATAAGTGGGGAGTTGGCCCCTTTCAAAAAAAAATCATAAATATTGGCCTAACACATGTCATATGCGGTGCATAGAAAATCTCCCAAATATATACTGAATTCGAAGCAGTGAAGACTGGGATTTTCTGCACAAATGGCGTAAGAACTGGTTGTATCTCAAGGACATGGAGTGTGATTAAAATAAGATTTAAGCTAAAATAGATAAGTTTAAAGTAATTGGTTTAAATGAATAATCCAGATAAGGCTGCACAGAGGTACAACCTGATCTAAATCAAAACTTGAACATTATTCTCAGAGCCCAAAGCTTGGCTTTCTGACATAACTAATATACATGTTTATTCTCATAGATCTGTTTTTTAATTAATTTATCATCTTATTTTATTAAAAGTCATTCTTATTTGCAGTTATTGTCATGTATTAAAACAGCAGTCAATGATTATTGATATTAGCATCAAGTTTTATTTTAAAACACAGAATGGATACAGGATTAAGAACATCCCATATAATCATGGAATAACAGTTCTTATGGCAATTACTGGAGAGGAAATTCATATCTATATAGGCAGATAGTGATATACCCTTTGGTCATTGGTACCTGTCAATACAATGAAAAATGCATGCATCTTTGACTGTGGGGTAATATTCTTTCCTGCATACACATCAAAACAGTAAATGGATTGAGAGCAACCTGTACAATCATGGAATCACAGCTGTTATGTCGAAAATGGGAGAGGAAGTTCATATATAATAGGCAGTTAGTGATATACCCTTTGGTCATTCGTGCCTGTCAAAACAATGAAAATTGCATGCATCTTTAACTGTGGGATAATATAACTTCCTGCATCAACATTAAACAAGGGAATAGATTGAGAGCAACGCATACAATGATGGATTTACAGCTGTTTTGAGGATGACTGGAGAAGAAATTCAGCTGATTACATATAATACTAATGGATTAATACAAGGTAATGTTTATGAACAGATAAGTATATATCAAATTCAAATAAGGTCCTGTTCTTTGATTGCACAGTTTGTGTTTTTCATGATCACAGTTTGTCTGATGTCCTTCGTTCACACGCCATCATCAATTGCCTTGTGAACACTCTACGGGCAACATTTTACAACATCCAATATGAATGCAGTAGTTCATCTCCAACAAATCTTGGCCCTGTGAGGTGAAAATTTAGGTCACAATGTCAATTTGATGGAAAATATATATTGTAAACACTCTGGAGGCCTTATTTAACTTGGTCATATGAGGTCAAAAACTGGGTCATAAGTTCAAATTGAAGGAAAATCTTGTTAACACTGGAGGCTGCATATTTATCTTTAGCATGTTGAAATTTTGTAAGAATTATGGTCTTCATGTCATTTTGGAGAAAGGCTAAGTTCAATTTTTGGGTCATATCCGGTCATAAACTAGGTCACTTCACCAAACTGAAGGAAAATCTTGTTTACAGTCTAGAAACTACACTTTTACTTCAGCAGCTTGAAACTTTGTCAGAATGTTTGTCTTGACAATACATAGGCCTAGTAAAAAAAAAAAAGGGTCATGGTTGGTCAAAAATTAGGTCACAAGAGCAAATTGAAGGCACATTTTGTAAACAATCAGACATTTTTAATGCTGCATTTTTAATTTTAGCATTTTGTCATAATTGGTGTTATGGTCAAATCTAGGCTAAATTCAATTAAAGATCATGTTGGATAAAAAAACAACAAGGTCACTAGGAAACATTTGAGAACAATCGTGTAAACACTCTTGACCTCAATGTTTGCTTCAGTATTTTGAAACTTTGTCAGAATGTTTGTCCTGAGGATAGCTAGGCCAAGTTCAAAAATGTGTCATTTCGGATCAAACATAAGGTTATGAGGCCATATTTAAGGAAAATGTTGTTAACACTCTGAAAGCTTTTCATTTAATGTTAACATGTTGAAACTTTGACAGATGGTTGTTTTGAACATTGCTATAAACCTGTCTGAAACTATGTCACTTGTAAGGCCAAATTGAAGGATATCTTGTTAAGACTATTAATATGTTTGACTTTACTGTATTATATATGTGATTGCTTATGTGATGAAGTGAATGTTTAAATGTTTGATGATTTGACTTTGCACCAAAAGATAAAGTAGGGATAGTGTACAATAACGGTCCCAGTTCCGACAGCTTGTAACATATTCCTTAATCATGGTAGTCATATACCTACAGCTTAGACCCATTATAGGCGCTGTGCTCGTGACGAGGCTTTGCCTTTTTCATATTACAGCAAACGTAAAGCAGAAGTCTTTGACAAATATCTTAACAAAAGTATCAAAAAATGAAGGTAAAACTATTGAAAAATAATTTGAATACATTTTAGCAAAGTCTTTGACAAATATCTTAACAAAAGTATCAAAAAATGAAGGTAAAACTATTGAAAAATAATTTGAATACATTTTAGCAAAGTCTTTGACAAATATCTTAACAAAAGTATCAAAAAATGAAGGTAAAACTATTGAAAAATAATTTGAATACATTTTAGCAAAGTCTTTGACAAATATCTTAACAAAAATATCAAAAAATGAAGGTAAAACTATTGAAAAATAATTTGAATACATTTTAGCAAAGTCTTTGACAAATATCTTAACAAAAATATCAAAAAATGAAGGTAAAACTATTGAAAAATAATTTGAATACATTTTAGCAAAGTCTTTGACAAATATCTTAACAAAAATATCAAAAAATGAAGGTAAAACTATTGAAAAATAATTTGAATACATTTTAGCAAAGTCTTTGACAAATATCTTAACAAAAATATCAAAAAATGAAGGTAAAACTATTGAAAAATAATTTGAATACATTTTAGCAAAGTCTTTGACAAATATCTTAACAAAAATATCAAAAAATGAAGGTAAAACTATTGAAAAATAATTTGAATACATTTTAGCAAAGTCTTTGACAAATATCTTAACAAAAATATCAAAAAATGAAGGTAAAACTATTGAAAAATAATTTGAATACATTTTAGCAAAGTCTTTGACAAATATCTTAACAAAAATATCAAAAAATGAAGGTAAAACTATTGAAAAATAATTTGAATACATTTTAGCAAAGTCTTTGACAAATATCTTAACAAAAATATCAAAAAATGAAGGTAAAACTATTGAAAAATAATTTGAATACATTTTAGCAAAGTCTTTGACAAATATCTTAACAAAAATATCAAAAAATGAAGGTAAAACTATTGAAAAATAATTTGAATACATTTTAGCAAAGTCTTTGACAAATATCTTAACAAAAATATCAAAAAATGAAGGTAAAACTATTGAAAAATAATTTGAATACATTTTAGCAAAGTCTTTGACAAATATCTTAACAAAAATATCAAAAAATGAAGGTAAAACTATTGAAAAATAATTTGAATACATTTTAGCAAAGTCTTTGACAAATATCTTAACAAAAATATCAAAAAATGAAGGTAAAACTATTGAAAAATAATTTGAATACATTTTAGCAAAGTCTTTGACAAACATCTTAACAAAAATATCAAAAAATGAAGGTAAAACTATTGAAAAATAATTTGAATACATTTTAGCAAAGTCTTTGACAAATATCTTAACAAAAATATCAAAAAATGAAGGTAAAACTATTGAAAAATAATTTGAATACATTTTAGCAAAGTCTTTGACAAATATCTTAACAAAAATATCAAAAAATGAAGGTAAAACTATTGAAAAATAATTTGAATACATTTTAGCAAAGTCTTTGACAAATATCTTAACAAAAATATCAAAAAATGAAGGTAAAACTATTGAAAAATAATTTGAATACATTTTAGCAAAGTCTTTGACAAATATCTTAACAAAAATATCAAAAAATGAAGGTAAAACTATTGAAAAATAATTTGAATACATTTTAGCAAAGTCTTTGACAAATATCTTAACAAAAATATCAAAAAATGAAGGTAAAACTATTGAAAAATAATTTGAATACATTTTAGCAAAGTCTTTGACAAATATCTTAACAAAAATATCAAAAAATGAAGGTAAAACTATTGAAAAATAATTTGAATACATTTTAGCAAAGTCTTTGACAAATATCTTAACAAAAATATCAAAAAATGAAGGTAAAACTATTGAAAAATAATTTGAATACATTTTAGCAAAGTCTTTGACAAATATCTTAACAAAAATATCAAAAAATGAGGGTAAAACTATTGAAAAATAATTTGAATACATTTTAGCAAAGTCTTTGACAAACATCTTAACAAAAATATCAAAACATGAAGGTAAAACTATTGAAAAATGATTTGAATACGTTTTAGCAAAGTCTTTGACAAACATCTTAACAAAAATATCAAAACATGAAGGTAAAACTATTGAAAAATGATTTGAATACATTTTAGCAAAGTCTTTGACAAACATCTTAACAAAAATATCAAAACATGAAGGTAAAACTATTGAAAAATGATTTGAATACATTTCAGCAAAGTCTTTGACAAACATCTTAACAAAAATATCAAAAAATGAAGGTAAAACTATTGAAAAATGATTTGAATACGTTTTAGCAAAGTCTTTGACAAACATCTTAACAAAAATATCAAAAAATGAAGGTAAAACTATTGAAAAATGATTTGAATACATTTCAGCAAAGTCTTTGACAAACATCTTAACAAAAATATCAAAAAATGAAGGTAAAACTATTGAAAAATGATTTGAATACATTTTAGCAAAGGGCAATTTTCCATTTTGCCACAATGTTTTTAAAAAGTCGTCTATTGTAGATTGGTCAATATGCGTCGATATGAGTGGGGGAAATACGATCGTAAACAATAGAAGGTGTGTTCACTCTTTCCCACATACAATATATCTGCAGCAGACGACTTTGAAAACAGAGAGCCAAGAATAAGAAATTCTCTATGACTGGACATTTATTTCTCTAAAAGAGTTGAACCCATTGTGGCAAAAGGGGGAAATTGCTCGTTTCGAGCAATTTCTCCTTTTGTCACAATGTTTTCAAACGTCTTCTGTTTCAGATGCGTCAGAATGCGTCTGTATGAGGGAAAGGGTTAAATATAAACGTGAAATGTCGTAACCCCAACATATGACCTTTATGACCTTTCATGGCATTGTCAGATAAGAAATACTAGGTCGACATTGTTACCGTCACGATTATCAACAAATATGGCGGCTGGATCACTTCTATGGTGTCTGGTTGCGTTTATATACTTTCTGTGTTCGGCTTTAGCGAATGGTGATAGTTTTTGATACTTATATTCTTAGATTTTCATTCGATATGTTTGATTTATTGTTCAGTAGATTCAACACACATTTTCAGATAGTTGATAACTCAATTTTTGACTTTATATAGATTTGAAATCAGGGGACGATATAAAATATGTTCAATTTTGACGACCGTCATTATCATAAGTAGTAGAATTTCTCCAGGTGCCTACCTAGATAAGGGGATATACAAGAATTTAACTGCCCTTTTCACCACATTATATTATGTTTATCCCCTCAAACCCTTATGTGTTGGGTATTCAAAAGAGTCGTCTCAATGAGATTATTCTTTTGAGCACCCACAATATAGGGTAATAATGGTCAAATAAGGAATTTAAATAATGAAATGTTCAATCTATCTGCATTTATTAATTGACATATTATTGGGCCGTCTCGCGAGAAAACCAACAGTATGGACTCTGCGTCCCCGAATCAGCCTAAGCATGCTGCACAGGCTTACCCGGATAGACACTTTTCGCCTCCTGTGGATTGTTTGTTTCCGGAATCATTACTCTATATCTCTACCCCCCTGAGACGGAATGTGTCGGCCCGGATCAGTCTGCACGGACTGCGCAGGCTGATCTGATCGATACATTACGGAGATACCATAATGTTGGTTTTCTCGCGAGACGGCTCATATTTTTTTATCCCGTCAAACTCGTATGCGTGGAGCATTCAAAAGAGTCATCTCAATGAGATTATTCTTTTGAGCACCCACAACATAGGGTAAGATGGTCAACTAAGGAATTTAGATCATGAAATGTTCACTCTATCTGAGGTTCTTGCATTGTATTTATTAATTGACATATTATTGAGCCGTCTCGCGAGAAAACCAGTATTATGGCCTCTACGTAATGTATCGCCCAGATCAGCCTGCGCAGTCCTCGCAGACTGATCCGGCCCGACACATTCCGTCTCAGGGGGATAGAGGTATAGAGTAATGATTCCTGAAACAGAAAATCCACAGGAGGTGAACAGTGTCTATCCGGGAAGCCTGCACGGCATGCCTATAGGCTGATCCGGGTCGATACTTTACGCAAAGTCCACAATGTTGGTTTTCTCGCGGGACGGCTCATTTATTTATTGTCATATTATTTGCTTTATCACACGTTCCAGTTGGTTTTGTGATTTACGCCGCATTCCACACTTCTTTAGTTATATCACGGCGTTTCCCGGGTAACGGGGTTACCAGTGCTACTGGTGTATTTGTCCTGACACCAGTCAGTCGTTATGTTCCAGAGAGCCAAAGAATGCAGCAATTACTACCAATTTTTAAGGCGTTGGTTTGACCCGACCTGGGATCGAACCCGCGACCTCCCTCAACGCTCAACCAGTACACCTCTGAGGCGACCCCGTTCTAGTAAAGAGGAGTCGATTCGTGAGAGCTGAGTTGGTCACTAGAAGTTGTCGATCAAGTGTCGCGTGTTCGAATCTCAACTCGTCCAATTTTCTTTTTCTATAGCATATTGATGCGTTTATTGGGATAGCATCACGAATATTGATGCTGTCGGCCGCTTTTAAACAGTATCATGGAAGACAGGGGTACATTGGTACAGCGTCGGCCTCTCGTACCAAAGGTCCCGGGTTCGAATCCTGTGATCAGTGGGTTCTGCCTTTTTGCCTTTCTGCCTTGTTGGTGTTTTCTTCACACAAGTGGTTCGAGAACTAGTCAAGTTTCCAAGAAGCAGAAATAGAGCGTGATTAATATAAACTGAAAGCTTGTTTCGAAAACGATGTAAAATAAATAAGTTTAAACTAACCCGATTTCACTTCATAACGATAGCGCTAGTAATTAACCAACAAACGCCATTAAAGGTGCTGAAATCCAGATGGAGATCCAAATCTTGAAATGTTACAACTTCTGCAAATTTTGCTAAATACTGACAACAAAGAAAGTAATAAATAGTTCAAAACTATTTTGGCAGTAAATATTGAAAAACTGTCAATTGAAAGTCATGAAAATGTACAGAGTTTGGCTTACTGGGTATATCTACCCAGTAAAAATGAAGCATAAACGATCAATATTTAGATATGTATTATACTGGAAAGTGAAATTATTTTCTAATTTCATCCTAGAACTATGATTTTAATAGTTCAAGACAATTTTTGAACTGATTTAAAAAATCTGACTATAATTACCCTTTTCTGGAGTTTAGCACCTTTAAACGCTTTATTAACATATTGTTAGAGCGACGTAAACACCATCATAGAAACAGCTACTGCTTAGGGAAATTCGCAACCGGTGTAAATATTGATCTTCATGTATATTCATGGAATATGTTAATATGGACATGTTTTTATCAATATAACCTCTTTCTTTTTTTCTAGATTGCCAAACGCAACACAAGGGATCCTGTATAAACTATCACTATAGCAACTGTCTAGTTGGGGCTTATTATACTTTCAACGGCTGCGGTGTGGACGAAATATGCTGCTTTCCCAAACAAAATGTCGCTCTTCCGGCAATCCGACCAGGTATATCAGGGGGGCGTAGCTCCCTTAAGGCACGTGCCTACACATTTTTTCTCAAAATGCCCCCAAAATACAGCTGCGGCGATAGACTGATCCGGCCGACACATTCCGTCTTAGGGAGATAGATGTATAGAGTAGTGATTCCTGAAACAGAAAATCCACAGGAGGCGAAAAGTGTCTATCCGGGTAGGTCTGTGTGGCATGCTTAGGCTGATCCGGGTCGATGCTTTACGCAGAGTCCACAATGTTGATTTTCTCACCAGACGGCCTACACATTGAGTATTTCAAAGCTACGCCCCTGTATACGATTTAACGCTTTCACAGGAAGACAGTGGTGCAGAGGTAGAGAGTCGGCCTCTCGTATCAAAGGTTCCTGGTTCGAGTTCCGTGATGGGCGGGTTCTGACTTTGGGATTTTAGCACAGAAACGGCGCGACTACTGGTTAAGTCTCCAGGAAGCAGACATCGAGAGTGATTAATATAAGCCAAAGGCTTGTTTCGCAATCAATGTAAAATAAATAAGTTTAAATCCAAGCCTTTCCCACATACAACAAATCTGCAGCATACGACTTTAAAACCATCTAGATAAAACATGTGGAAAATCTCTATAAATGAAGGTATACATTAATGAATTTTAATTTAAAACATTGTGGCCAAAGAAGATATTGTTTATTATGAGTGATTGGTTTAATCACTTTCGTTACAAAGCTAGCATAATTATGAGTGATTATTACAATTGCATCTTACACACAAAGCGACAAGCGGTATCAAGAAACGCCCTGGACGTATCAAATAATACGGACAATATTTAGACGGCTATATGCAAATGATTGTTTAGTGTTTAATGCCACTTTCATCAATTTGTCAGCTATATCACGGCGTTTCCCGGGTAAGCTACCAGTATAACTGGTTCATTTATACTGACACCAGCCAGTCAGTCGTAGTGTCAACCCCACAACACTGAGCAGCCATTTCTACCGTTTGTAAAGTATTTGGTATGACCCGGTCGGGGGATCGAACCCATGACCTTCCGCACACGAGGCGGACGCTCTAGCAAATACACCACCGATGTGAAAACCAACCGTAAGATATTGGCGATTCACGCAATCTGATATGACCCTGAACAAATAATTCCATACAAATGCACCAGGTACACCATTGAATTTACAGACCATACTCGGTGGTTTATTACACATTAAATCATTGGATATCGTGTATGTTTTACAGACAATAAGCGGTCGTGATTTATTGTATATCAAATCATTGGATATCGTGTATGTTTTCAAGACAATAAGCAGTCGTGATTTATTGTATATCAAATCATTGGATATCGTGTATGTTTTACAGTCAATAAGCAGTCGTGATTTATTGTATATCA